>MVGT01001873.1:13946-39640 GCA_002174775.1 Macleaya cordata
ATATATATATATATCTATAAATCAGATTTCTTTCTTTTTTTTTGTCTTAAACAACATGCTACTAGTATCTAACTAAGATATATATATTATATATATATACATTTCATATATCTACAAAAAAAAAATCAGATTTTTCTCTTCTTCTTTTTTTTTTGTTAGCGGGTCCCACAGGTCAGGAAATCCAGCCTACTGTCTAAAAACTGAAATAGTCTCAAGTCCACATAAAAACGTCCCATCTTGTCCAAGTAACCTCTCCAAGCTAATTCAAGTATAAAACTACCAAAAGAAATAATCATTGAAGACCTACCTAGTCTTTGTTAGGATTTAGGGATCAAATTATCCACAAACTAGAGATAAACAATTAAACAAGCAAATGGAGAACGTAAAACAGAAAATAAAGAAAGCACCACAACGCACAAGATTTATGTGGTTCGGTAAGGTTGTCTACATCCACGGACGATGATGAACTATTTCCACTATAATGAAAACAATAAAGAACAGTTACAAGGACATACCTCTCTAGCAACCCAAACTTCAAGCATCTCAACCCTTACAAGGATTCTCTCAAACCCTCCTTGTTGAAAGCTCTCACAAATATTGCTCTCACCTCTCTTTCTATCTTCAGACTCATAACCCTTTCAAGAGATCTCATACTCTCAATGTTGTTTTCTGAATACTTTAAGATAATGCCCTACTCCCATATTTATATCCTCTAATAGCTATCTCAATCCTAAAAGGAAGAGGAAATCCTAACTAAATATAAAAATGAAACCCACCTAAAATAAGCAGTTCTCTTAAATACAAGAGAAAAGAAGTTTCTAAAACCTTGTGGGACTCTTATTTAGAGTCTTACTAAAATATCGACAAACTAACAATTCTCCACCTTTGGCGATATTCTCCACTTCACATACCCGTTCTTCTCTTCATGTTCATCATCGTCACTACCTTGGGCCTTACGACGCCTCCACCCGTAGAATATTGATCAAGTCCAAGCAGTGCTTGAACTTAATCAATAGTACCACCTTTGTCAGCATATCTGCAGGATTCTCCTTTGTGTAAATCTTCAGCAAAGAAAATCATCCACCCTCTATAGTATCCCGCACTAAATGATAACGAACATTAATATGCTTCGATCTCCCGTGAAAGTCTTCGTGCTTTATTAAGTCGATAGCACTTTGACTATCACAATGCACCGGAATGCATTCTTACTGAATACCCAAGTCTCCAGTTAATCCTTTAAGCCAAATGGCTTCCTTCATGGCCTCTGTTACAGCGATCAATTCCTCCGATGTTGATTGAGCAGCAATTGACTGTAATGTTGACCTCCAACTCATCGGACCTCGAGCCAATGCAAAAGCATATCCTGTAGTAGATCTAGATTGATCCATATCACCTGCATAGTCCGCAGCCACATAGCCACAAACCTGTGGTCCTAGACCACCATCTTGCTGGTATACTAAACCTACGTCAATGGTACCTTGTAGATACCTCAAAATGCACTTCACCGCCTACCAATGTTGCTTCCCTAGATTTGCCATAAACCGACTAACAACACCAACTGCCTATGCAATGTCTGGTCAAGTACAAACCATAACATACATTAAACTACCAACCGCACTTGCATACGGAACATGAGCCGTATACTCCTCTTCTTCCTTAGTGCTTGGAACCATCTTTGCCAACAACTTAAAGTGCGCCTCCAAAGGTAAACTTACCGGTTTAGAATCTTGCATTCCAAACCTAGCAAGAACCTTCTCTATGTATCTCCTCTGTGAGAGACACAACCTGCCCTTCTTTCTGTCCCTAAGAATCTCTATGCCAAGAATCTTCTTAGCTGCACCCAAATCCTTCATCTCAAACTCCATACTCAATTGAGACTTCAGCTTCTCAATTTCTACCATACTCCTAGCAGCAATGAGCATATTATCCACGTATAAGAGTAAGAAAATTAAAGATCCATTTGGTAACTTCTTAAAATACACACAATTGTCATACAAGCTATGTGTAAACTTTTGGCCCATCATAAATGTGTCAAACCTCTTATGCCACTACTTAGGCGATTGCTTGAGCCCGTACAATGACTTCTTTAGCTTGCACACATATTCCTCCTTCCCTGCAACAACAAAACCTTCGGGATGTGACATGTATATGTCTTCCTACAAAGTACCATGTAAGAACCCTATTTTTACGTCGAGTTGCTCTAACTCTAAGTCATAAAATGCCAGAATAGCTAACAAGGCTCGGATTGAAGTGTGTCTTACCATCGGAGAGTAAACTTCATTGTAATCAACACCTTCCCTTTGTGTATAACCCTTAGCTACCAATCGCGCCTTAAACTATACGCTAGTCGTACTTGGAGCTTCTTCCTTTATAGTGAACAACCATTTATACCCAATTGCATTGCTTCCCTTAGACAACTTCACAAGCTCCCAAGTCTGATTCTTGTAAACAGAGTTCATCTCCTCATCCATCGCTGCTTTCCACTGATCATAGTTCACATCCTTCAATGCTTCTTGAAAAGTGGTTGGCTCATCTCCATAAGCCATCAATGCATAAGCTACGCTGTCCTCGTAGCCATACCTAATCGGTGCCTTAATAGTTCTTTTTTCCCTTCTGTCCACCAAGGATTGTAACTGTTGTTGCTGAGGTTCTTCGGTAGGAACATCTTCCTCAGCCACATCTGTTTCTGACGTAAAATCAATTTGAAATGTAATCTCCACCTGCTCAGTATCACCACCATTCTTGTTTACCTGAGTTGAAGTCTCTTTGCTAGGGTGTAGCAAAACTGACTCATCAAATGCCACATCCCTACTGATCACAACCTTGTGGTTTTGTGTACACCACAATTTGTATCCCTTGACTCCTTCTTCATAGCCAATGAAAATGGACTTCTTCGCCCTTGGATCCAACTTACTTTCCCTAACATTCCACACACCGTAGATATTCCCTTATATCATGATGCAGGATTTGTTATTTTAGACTAACCAGTTTTCACTTAAATAGTTTATGTGTAAATTAAAATAACAAATAAGAGACATCAATGATAGGCAAAGGACTAAGATGTAAATATCCTAAAGGTGCTAATTGTAAATGTCACAATACCTAAGGACAATTACAAATATCAGATTAAGTAGAGGGATCTATTTGCAGTTTTAGTATGGCAAGGATTTATTAAATATTTCCACATAAGATAAAGAATTCATTACAGGTTTATAGTGGAGTAATCTGTAATTAATTATTTTCAATTTGATTTATGTGAGACATAAAGAATAAAATATTAAAATAATAAACCTAAATTATGTGGGATCGAAAGACCTAACCCTAAACAGATTTGGGAAGAAAGGAGGAGCCTCTTTCTATTTATAGGAGAGTAGCGGTTTCATTAGTGCCCACTCCCTTAGGATGAAATTGTTACATTACTCCTCCTTTCTAACTAGTCTGTATTAGGGTTATAGATATTGGGAGAATAATAACCCTAGCCTCCATAGTTGTTATACTAACTTTTGGGTGATCAAGAGTTGCAGTTTGGAAGTGTAGATCAAAGCTTTTTAGAATTGCAAGCACGCTATAAAGGTAACAATAACTAGCCTTCTTGATTTCATGTGGTACTACCAAATGATTTCTTATAATATTTAAGAGTGGTGTGTCCTTCTTTGGTGTAAGGACTTTCATCAACCATCTTTGTCAAGCTTAAAAGATTATCAAAAAGAGGGCGAAACTCTACCGGATTCTAGCTTCAACACTCTTTTTGATTTAGGAGTGGTGTAGCCTTTTTCCGGCAAGATATTTCAAAGCCCATTTTCCTCCAATCTATCCAATAAATATAGGTATAAAAATCAATCAACTCAGTTAACTTCAAGATAATCTAAAATTGATTATCTTGAAAACCCATCTTTTTAAATTTATGTAAAATTGTATTACATACGTATCTATATTTTGCTCTAAAAATAAAATTATGCTAATCTTAGTACATTACTAAATTTTTCTTCCAGTTATTTTTTATTTTCTTTCTTTTACCCCTCTATTTACATTTATGTAATTTTCCTTCCTGATATTTTTCATTTTCTTTCTTTTACACCTTTTATTTACATTCCATGCAATATGCAATACCTATTTATAGTTATACTTTTATACTAAATTTTATATATCCTATAAAAATTAAAACCTTCAATTTTTCCTCTTCAAAGGTATTATAATATGTATTCTAATTGCTGGTTAGAAATTCATTTATATACAAAGTTATTGATTTTACACGTATTGTTAAAAAGCTCGTAATTTTTTATCTAAATTCGTATACATGTCTATCATTATACTTCAAACTCGTTTTTAGGCAATTTACATTCAGAACTGACTATTTTTTAGAATAAGTTCATTTGTATGATTCAGAGTTAAGGTTAGGTGATTATAGTGATTTTTATCAACTGTGCGCATTTGACTCCGAAAATTATTTTTAAATGTTTAAATTCATTGTCTTTCAAATTCAAAGTATTACACTTAATGTTTTAACTTATACCTCTAAAATATGAAAATAATTCTCATTCACTCTAAAAAAGAAAGTATTTGATCAAAACCTAGATACGCTCGAAAATTGAAGTATTTAGACTCGGCATCCTTCAAAAATATTGTGAACCACATTTATTTTCAAAAAGAGAATATTTGTTCAATCGTGTATTTCAAAGAAAAGATGCATGCTTAGTTTGGATAAAACTTAATAATTGAAGTATTCGAACTTCTTTGAAAAAATGCCTAACCAATTCTTACAAAGTAGAGACCGATCTTGGATTTGGCAGTTGTCAAGTGCCTCACATCTTCCTGACCCGTAATAGAGTTCCCTTATTCAGTATCTTAATCGCAGATGAGTCAAAGTAAGACTATCTTTAGTGTTTTTTAAACAAAAAAAACTAAAAAATAGTTTTCCAACTAAAGGGTCTTGTTTCCCTTAAAGTCAAGTGGCGACTCCAAATCAAAATTCAACAAACTTTCAGAGAGAGATATAACATGTATCTCCCTCGGTCAAAAGTGCAAGATAGTTTTTACCTCCTAGCGCTCGACTAAAAATGCAGGTGCTATAGTTGGCGACTCCACTAGGGACTTAAAAATTAAGAACTTGACTTGAAAAGTTGATAGGGGTATGATTCTGATATTTGTTGTAAAAAACTTGTCATGTTCGAAGACATCCATTGATCCGAATGGGTGTATATTAGGGTATTTTTAGTGGAAAATCTAAAAATAGATCCCTAAAAATGGCTGAAGGATGATGAGAAGAGTTTTTGCTCTAGTGGGTTTCGAGCGTGGGTGCGACCAGCGTGATGCTGGTGCCATAAGCGTCACGCTGGTGCTACCAGCGGCACGCTGGTTCGACCAACATGATGCTAATGGCACCAGTGTCACGCTGGTGGCACCCACTGTCATTTATCACCTACCAGTCAACCAACGACCTATTTATCTCACCCTTAAATTACCACCGATTCCTCACTTCTTCTTCACTCCTTCAAGAACTTGAAACAGGTGAATCTTTTTTTTTCTATTAACTGTAATTATTTTGAAATCAATTTTTTCTAATGAAATGTTTAGTTTTTTAAATTTTGTAAGGTAAATTCGGTGGAGCATTTTGTGATTTTCAACAAATTATCCGTCGATCCAACCACCGGTAAATTTATTTTGACCAATTTTCAATTTTAATTATAATATTTGATGTTGAAATTAAGATTTTTTAGTTGACATATATCTTTAACTTAATTCAAAAAATTCGTAAGAAGTAGTTTTAGTAGGACTATTTTTTGTGCAACAATTTTGTTTAGTTTTTGGTTTGTTTTTTACTTTTTTTTTGGCCTAAACATATCTCCATATTGATAGTTTGTTTAAAATTCAAACCATGTATGGAGTAATTTTGTAATTAAAATTTTTTGGGTATAATATATGTAATTTTGTGTATGAAAAGAAATTTTTGACTTTCATTTTGAGATTTTTTTTTAGTGATTCTTTTTCCCTTAATAAGGATGACATTTTTATTTAAGTTTAGGATTATTAAAATTAGGTTAAACTTATTGTCACTAATTTTAGGATTATTAAATTTAGGTTATTTAGAAAAATATTAGAGTGGGTATAAATTTAAATTAATGATTATTATTAAAGTAATTAATTTTTGTTTATATTGACCTAAGTTAAATGTTATGTTGAATTAGAGCATGGTTGTAGTGTTCTTTTGGATAATTTATGGAAAATATGTTGTATTTTATAAGTTAATTATTCATAACTGTTGATTATAATATGTTATCTTAAATTTTATGTTGTTCACAACCTTTTACTATATTTTAATATTGTGGTGAACTACGTTCCCTTAATTTTTGTAGAGTCGTAGAATGTTTAATATCTTTAAATTCGGAAAACGTCCCAAATGTGGGCACGTAGAATTTGCATTTAACGAACATCAACTTGCTAATCGCAACTTACCCATTCAACAATACACCATTGTGGTTGATAAGACACATGCTAACCACTTGATTAATTTGATTGATCGTCCTCCGATTTTACCACTCTACCAGATGGATAGAGTGAGCTATATGATGTGTACAAGATCAATGTTCCACGCAGTGATAAGCGACTTGTCGAGGGGTTAATTGAACGTTGGTGGGATACTACTCACACATTCCATTTTCCATGTTTGGAGATTGGATTTACTCCATTAGACTTCACCATGCTAACTGGAATTCCGATCGGTAAAGTCCCGTCTCCAATATGTGATGATGCTAATGTGTGCAACTACGAAGAAACAATACAATGTTCATTTCCTTCAATATTGGACACCATTGATCCAGGTGGATCACCCATTAACCGTATATAGCTAATTTAGTTTCTCATATATATATATGAGAAACAACTTTTAGTAATTACTAATATAATAGTAGATGGCTGGTTTAGTAAGTTTCTCATATATATATGAGAAGCAACTTTTAGTAATTACTAATATAATAGTATATACTTAACTTTCTATTTTAGAAGTCTACTTCTCCAGCAAGGTGGATGTCTTCTATTGTGAAATAGAAAACTGCTGGGAGAAGACTTGGTGTCCAAGAAGGTTACCAATTAGAAATAGCCAAGTACTCTTTTCTATAAGTAGGAGTTAATCCCTTTGTGTAGGGTGGAGTTCTTTTTATTGATTTCTTTTGAAGGGTATAAACCTACGGGTTGTGTAAGAGTTACCGTTGTTTTCTTTTCTGGTTAATTCTATAAAGAATATTGAGAATCTTAGAGAGGTAAACTATCTTCAGCAACATTGTCTTCTTCTTAATTCTATTATTTGTTCTTGATTGAATGTTCTTCTACTAGAAACCTTTGATCAACCATTGAAGTGGAGATGCAAGGGTACGAGGGGGAAGGTATTCTTATGTCATATTTCAAGGCCTACATCATGAGTACCAAAGATACGAAAATTATTAATTCTGAGATTGAAGAGGTTGCACAGCTTTTATGATGTGGACGGTGAGTCAGGTATTCTTTGGCAACCTAAATTGTGTTGTTGATATTAGATGGGTTAATTCTTTTGCGAATGTTGAACGAGTAAACACTTTTGATTGGGGCTCAGCCATCTTTGCTCGGATTTACAAATCTTTAAATGAGTGTAGTCGATGCATACCATCATTTAGCGACATGTGGATGTTGTTGGAGGTATATATCATAATCTAAAACTTTAATCATTAGTTTTTTTAACAAAATTGTTACTGTACGGTCACATTTATTTAATTTTCAATCTTCACAGTACTGGTTTTATGTCCACTTCAATATCTTGGTCCCAATCCTCAAAAATAACTACACTGGGGCTACGGACAAGTGGCCTCTGATTTCAGCTTTTAATAAGAAGAATCGGGCAAAATGAGGCAATGATTTACAGTGAATACTCTTTGTGTGCTATACGTGAATAAAACGATACTAGGACTCCACAGTCAACCATTTGGAACCCATATGTAGGGAGTCGATATGCTCAGGAAAATGACATTGCCACAGCCCGTATATTCTCTACCTATCGAGTGGTATTTTATGACCCCGAGTTCGATGAAGGGTTTTGGTTTTAGGTGATCGGTGTTGGCGCTAAATAATAGGAGATGTAGTATTGCCAGCCAATCTTCCTAAAAGGGAGTATTTGTCCAAATTCCCAAGAGCCCGATATCTGCATTATTTTGAGAATGAAGGACGGTTGCATGTTGAGCGTTTTGTTGTGCCTACAAGTGAACAAAGTTGGATGACTTACCAGCGTCATGTTTTTAAATGTACACATCTGCCGTCGATACGTAGAGATAGGAAAAAAGATGTAGTAGGTGGTGCCTCCACTCAGGACCCATCTTTCTTTACGCCGCATCCTCCTCCCCGTGACTATGAGATGTTCACTTATAACACCCAAGGGAGTCATGCGGATACCTCACGTTATTGTGATTGGACTATGAAAGTGGGTGGTTCCAGTGGCCAAACATCCACCATTCCAATTGGTTCTCGTGATGAGCCCACGGTGTTCGACCTTCATAAGCATACAAATGTGAGTACCATACGTAATTTCTTCTTACATATATTTGTAATTTGTCTGTTACACTCATTATGACGTATTGTTATGTGTGATGACTTTACAGATTCAGTAGGCCCAAATCGCTTCAGAAATGTATGATCTCAATCACCATATGCAGACAATGACTATGGAACAGACCATATCTAGAGAGCGCGTTATAGCGAATCGAGATCACGAGTTGATTCGATTGAAAAGGCGATTAGATGCATCTTCCTGTGATATGCCCCCGAGGCATTCCGATTATGGTCCATCTCACCCACCATCGTTCTGTCCTCTAGTTTGACCGATGCCCCATTCCCATCTGCATTTTTTTATGCACCCCAACCGCAGTCGACGTTTGGCAGTCTGCGACAGTCATATGCAAGCTCAAGCCAATCATATGAAGGTCCTACTCAAACATAGGACTCAGATGAGACATATATCCCACAGACACAGGCCACAGATACTTGTACATGGAATGCGGACATCAACACTCTTGTTGCCATATGCAATCTAGTCCGACAAATTGGAATATTAATGATTGGAACTAAATAATATTTGTAGTTAAATAAATTTATTGTCTATTTTTAATCACATATATATTGACTAGTTGTCTATAGGTTTGACAAATTGGAATATTAATGATTGGAACTAAATGATATTTCTAGTTAAATAAATTTATTGTCTATTTTCAGTCACATATATATTGACTAGTTGTCTACAGGTTTGACAAATGAATGACGATGACATCTTCCTTAACATAATCCACGCAGCTAGGTTACAGTTCGATTCTGCAAATGCTGACGATGATGCAGTCGCGCAGTTCATAACACGACGCGCAGCGATGGCAATAACAATGCATCAGCCCGAGCCACATCAGGTGCATCGCCAAAGATAGCTTGACCGTCATCGGCAAGAGCACGCATATAAATTAATGGCGGACTATTTCAATACACCTTACTTATATGGTGAACAAGAATTTTATACTTGCTTTCGAATGTGTCGTGAATTGTTTAACAAAATCCTTGACGAAATTGTATCGGTGTATTACGTATCTTAGCCAATGGTATTCCAGTTGCTTGGGCAATTTAGGGGGCAGTTACCGAAGCCAACAATTATCCTAGAAGCTGTTGCATCATATGATTTATGGTTTTGGCACGCATTCTTTGGTACACCAAGGTCTTGCAATGATTTGAATGTGTTGAGCAGGTCAAACTTATTTGAAGATGTTCTTAGGGGTGTTGCACCCCCTGTTAATTTCACTCTCGGTGAAAATTCGTATGACATGGGGTATTATTTAGCAGATGGGATATATCCTAAACTATCGACGATAGTCAAAGCATTTCAGGTGGTAGATACACCACAGAAGCAGATCTTTAACCAACAACAATAAGCAAAGAGGAAAGATATCGAGCGTGCATTTGGGGTTTTACAAGCAAAGTTTGTCATTGTTTCTAGACCAGTAAAGAGATGGGATATGATCGAAATTGACAAAATTATGAAGACTTGCATAATTTTGCACAATATCATAGAAGATGAACGCCGAGACCCCAGATGGTCCCACATAGCAGATGTTCGACCCCAAGTGCAACATGGATTGAATTATCCTCGATATATTGCAAGAGGTGCTGAGATGCGAAACGAAAAAAAGCACGATCAACTACTGGAAGATCTCGTACAACACTTATGGGTAAAGTATAGGCATGGAGAGTTGGGACCCCCTTAAGGACCCTCTACTTGAGTTGATTCGTTATGTTCATCTGAGTATCAGTGTGGGTCGTAGGCGTTGTTTTGTGAACATTCTTTATGTCTTTTTCTTGATTTAAAACTGTGTTTGTTTTCGTAATTTAGATCTGTCTACTATGTTAATTTAGTGGTGGGGTTTAACTTTTTTTTTATGATAGTTATGTGCAAAATGTGTTGTTTGTTTTGTTAATTTAAATGAATGTTATTGTTAAAAACTACATGAGATGGTATAGAAAAAAACAAACATTTAGTAAAATTAGATAGATTGAATAATTAAAATTACAATGCTAATGGTACTACATTAAAAACACAATGATTCTTTTGGTAAATAAGTAATCTAAAACCAAAATGATATCAAGCCTAAACCCTAAACTAAAACCATGATATGAAGCGGTAGTTCAATTTACAAATAACCCCTACGATATAGTATTTCTGCTTGACGACCTTCCCAGTAACGTCTTTTTGCCGGTGGCAAATTGTTAGTTTCTATTGCGATGATGAATCTTCTTCTTCACGTTTTTTAAATTCTATTTCCCCTCTTGTATCTTCTTCCTCTCTTTTTTTTAATTCTAATTCCTCCCTTTTGATACCCACAAAATCTTTTATTGACATATTGCACTCCCTCTGGGCATCATCTCTCTTTTTTTGACTTCCATTGAAATTATTGTAGAAGGAAGATGTTACTGATACAAAGGAATTGGAAGAAGCAGATGAGGAAGCCATCAATCGTTTCGCCTTTTTTTGAGCTTTGTTCTAATTGGCCTGTCCATATGAATTGTTTAAGGAGATTGGGAGGAGATGTTTTGCTGGGAAGCTTGATTCTCTACATTTATGTTCAGATTGATATTGCGGGTGTTTCCCGTAGGTGTGTTTGGGTTTGAACCGTTGTCTTCTTCTAGATCCATTTCAAATGTATTCATTTGAATCAATTTCACATTATATTTCGGAATTACCGAAAGAGTTTCATAACATTCATCCAATATAAACTTTTTTTTCTCTTGTGTTTCGTACTCTCTTTTGGCATGGCGAATATACAAAAAAATAATATATAAAATCTATTAAAAAAATAGATTATTAACTTTATGTTTCTAAAATAATATATACTTACCACATCAAGTTCGGACCAACCGCTACCACGATTTCGGTGAAATTGTTTAAGGATGCCAACATATTTTAGGATTTCCTTATTTATGCTGACGAACCGATTGTTTATCCCGTGCTGAGTACGACCCTCACGATGTTCTATCAATGTTATATATTTCTCAAAAACTCGACCCCAAAAAGTATCTTTCTTTTGCCAGGCGTTTTAACTAAAAAAGAGCCAATGCCACCTCCAGACCCATTGGAAAATGGTACATACCAAATCTGCATTGCGAATTTCATTAAGTACCAGGGCACACTACGGACAAATGCATATAATTAAGGCACGAAGTCCAGAATTTTTTGCAAGCACACAGAATTAATATCCCATGGGTAATTTTGCTGAACAAACCTAACACCAACGATAATATACTGCCAATATACCAAGTTGAAGGTCAGCAATATGTAAATTACATCGACTCAGTAGGAACATTGGATCTAGTGAAGCTCATCCGAATGAGGGATATATATAAACGCAACAGTGTGTTCGAACTCGGAGAAACTAGTTATCAAATACCTATCATCAACAACCCAACACCTAACTCAAAAAAAAGGGAGTTAGGGAGGTTATGGCCAGTACAAACCAAAGAAATGGCAAGAGCATTAGATTCTAAAGAAAATCTATCAGAATCTATGCAAAGCGAAGAACTGGTGAAACTGGTGGAATAAAAAAA
This sequence comes from Macleaya cordata, assembly GCA_002174775.1. Lineage (NCBI taxonomy): Eukaryota > Viridiplantae > Streptophyta > Magnoliopsida > Ranunculales > Papaveraceae > Macleaya > Macleaya cordata. The sequence goes on from MVGT01001873.1 coordinate 26,043, forward strand.
GAATGAACCTGTGTTTCAAGCAGGCGACATGGTACTTAAAGAAATAAGGCCAGTCCTACACACTGATGTCAGAGGAAAATTCAAGTCGAACTGGAAAGGGTCATATCTTTCCAAGGAAGTGCCCCCCCCAGAAAAGCAGTATGGCTCATGGACATAGATGGAAACCGTTTAAAAAGGATCAAAGACATCGATCAACTCAAGATGTATTATGCTTAAAGCTACCATTCAGAATCAAAAGGCTAGGGGCATCTTGAACCTTAAAGATGTCACAATGGTAAGAGCATCGCCCAGTAGGAACCAAGTGTGATCCTAATCTTCTTCCTTTCTCTAAGAAAAAATTCTCCCATAAAACTTGTCCGGAATTAGAGAAACCGGGACGAGGTTCAATATAAAGTTTTTTTGTTTGCTTTTCAAAAAGCCTTTGATGAAAGCTCTAGGATACCTATAGCTTGCCTTGCATTGCTCAAATCCTTAGAAAGTCCTAGTTTGCGAAAAAAAAAAAAGTTTTCAAAAAGAAAAACCAACAACTTTTAGTTTCAAAAAAAAAAATTGTCCCCATCCGACCCACGTGGGTGTTTTAGAAAAGGGGGGATCGAACTAAACCCCTAATTTTGGTTTGAACCAGTTAAGTATTGCCAAGCTTTTATGTATATTTTTGTCTTGTAACTTACTTCCAAGTTCATTCATGATGTAAAATTGTATATACAGAAAAAAAAAAAAAAAAAAAACTGAAGAAAGATTCATGTGTACACAAAAAGGGATAGATCTTCATTTATTCAAAAGAAACCATTACAACAACAAAAAATAAAAAAAGGAGGTTTACAAAGACAAGCAAAAAAGCAAAGGAGCCCTCCATTAACGGCAATCCACTGTGCACCGCCGATGGCCGACCCAAAAACATCATCGACGGCTGAAAATCTTCAAAGATCCCATATTTGTCGTGTTAAAAGCAAGATCACAAAGAGTTATCGATATTTGAATCAAAACCAAGAGGAGAAACAAAAACAAAGAGAAATCCATTCAAAGATTCAAGCAAAATCAGCAACAGGTTTCGGTAGATCGGAGCAAATCAAATATCAATCTACACTTTGAAATTGATCGAAGCTTGGAAGAGCTACAACTGGAGGTAGCTCTAAACGATGACCGACGGACAAAAGGGGGGAATTTCCGGCAAAGGAGCAGGCAATTTTTCGGCAAAAAAAAAAAAAGAAAAAAGAGAGAGAAGAAGAAGAGAAGAGGTGGAGGGCTTGTTGCCTTTAAAAGAGGAAAGGAAAAATTCCTTTTAAAGGCAAAACGGCCAAAAAAGGGCACTCTTCCCCAAAAACCCTAAAAAAGAAAGGGATCCAAGTAATAGGATTGTGCAGCGGATTAAAATCCATGATTTTGGTCTGATCCACAACCAATCCAATGTCTGATTGGTTATTGTTATCCCATCCAATTGGGGCGGATTGTTTGGTTTTGTCGGTTTGGGCCTATTGGGCTAAGCTTGTAGAACATCACAATTGGGCCATATTTATTAGATAGGCCTGGTTTAACTATCATTATGGTCCATAAAATTAAAAAATAATAGTTGGGTCTGGTTTAACTATCACAAATTTTCAACTTGGCCACTAGATTGAAATGTTAAACCCCAAACCTGTAATTTTTGTAACTAGCAAAATTATGAAAAAAAATTAAATAAATTAGGAGTTGTTACAGCAAGTTTATAATTGTATTAAATATTCACAATTACATTAGACTAAAATACACAATTACATTAAGCTTAAAAATTAAAATCAGGTTAATCCTCAAATAATCAGTATATGGTATTATCTTTAATAAAAAAAAAATCAAATTACATTAGTTGAATTGCTCCCATATTGAGAGGACAAATCAAATGGTCCTTGAATTACTCCCATATTGAGAGGACAAATCAAATGGTTGTTAAGTTACATCAAATGCCTGAACTTATCGTCATCATATGCCAACATTAGAAATTAAAAAAAAACAAATAATACAAAAACAACCATAACCAGATCTAGATTCACCACCATCACAACCAACACTACTACCGATGATAACCATGCTGACCGTTATTTTTTAAAAAATAGGCCCTAATTATAGATAAGAAAATTAGTATGAAATTAAAAAAATATAGTTGGAAGAATAAGGGATTTATGGTACATACAGTGTTTTAAGACTGTGAATGAAGGACTGAAGAAGAAAGGAGAGTGTTTTGCCTCGACGAGTCGCCGTCTACGATACAAATTAGAGAGAAAAAGGGTCAAAGGATGGAAAGTCGTGTCTGCCATCTGGAGGAGTTTGTGAGAAAGAGATGAGATAGATTGGTCTTAGGGTTTGGTTTTGGTGTTTTGAGTTTTAGATGTACATGTTTACCCTTAGGCTTTTTGCAAATTGTTGAAAAGGTTAAATATACATGGAGTAAGCGGATAGGTTTGGTTGCTAAATGGTTTCGATGTACCAGATCCGCCAACCGATCCACCACCATCGGATTGAGGACACTTATAACTGATCCGCACCAATCGAACCTGCGGATCGGTTTCGATCCAATGCAGATTGGATTAGATCGGGCTGTTTGGGCGGATCGAATGAGAAATGCACACCCCTACGAAGTAGAAGCAAGGACGATGTCATTAATGAGGAAAATCTTCCTCAAAAGTTAAGCTCAAAAGTACAAACCCACTACACCAAAGTTCATCAAGGTCCACCTAAAATCCAGAGGAATCTAACTAAGGTGTTTTTCAGATGTTGATTCTAAGAGAATATCTTTAGGTACCTTGCCAAAACACAGCCACAAAAAATTGGGTGTCATTACTTTGGCACATGGTATACAAAGTAGACCTCTGCCAAAGAGGGGCATCTGTAGACTCTAATTTTTTTTCCCTACATGGACACCTTAAAAATGTACTAAAATCGAGCCCAAACTCAAGTTAAAATTGAGCCCAAACTCATTTCAAATGTATCCCAAAAGTAAAGCTCTAAAATTAAGCCCAAACTCGTTTCAAAATCACCACCAAAGCAAACACAGACCCAACCCAAAATCAGCTTAAAACCAAGCCCAAACACAGGCCCAAATTAACTCAAAATTCAACTCAAAACAATCCAAAAAGTGGCCCATGAGTAACCCATAGTGGGAGAATCATTCAAAGCCCAATTGGGCCCAATATTAGGCCTAAAACAGACCAATATAGGCCCAATATGGGTTAGCACATGGGCTAACCCATTCCAAGTCTATTTTCAAGTTAAAACTTATTTCCTTCCACCCCATTTAATAAATCCCATTTCTTTTACACTAAATCCACCTCCTTTTTACACTAACAAATATCATCTCCTTATCTATTAAATCTTAATTCTTTTCACATTAATCACCTTATTATCTCTAAAAAATCACCACTTGCTAAAACAATCATCATATTTCATCTCAATCTCCCACTTCCTTACTATGCTTGATAGAAGACTATAAATAAAGCCTTCCACCCTTCATTTCGTAGTTAGACTTAAAAAATTACACTACAATTACACTTAAAACCCCCCTTTCATTTCTCTACATTTAGACCTTCTTTCTCTATACTTAATCTTTTATACTCATACTATGCCTTCCACATCTTCTATCATCACTTAGCCTTTCATACCTTAAGAGGGAAATCTTTACTACTTAAAAATGAATTTAGGTAAAATTGTATTATATACGTACCTATATTTTGCTCTAAAAACAAAATTATGCTTGTCCTAATATATTAATAAATTTTCCTTCCAGTTATTTTTCATTTTCTTTCTTTTACACCTTTTATTTACATTCCATGTAATATGCAATATCTATTTATATTTATACTTTTATACTAAATTTTATATATCTTGTAAAAATTAAAACCATCATTTTTTCCCCTTCAAAGGTATTATAATACATATTCTAATTTCTGGTTAGAAATTAATTGATATACAAAGTTATTGATTTTATACATATTATTAAAAAGCTCAAAATTATTTATCTAAATTCGTATACATGTCCGTCATTATACTTCAGACCCATTTTTAGGCAACTTAAATTCGGAACTGACTTTCAGTCTCTTCTGAAGAATTGTGGGGCTCTGAGTCTATTTTTCAGAATAGGTTTATTGTATGATTCAGAGTTACATTAGATGATTACAGTGATTTTTATCAACTGTGCGCATTTGACTCCGAAATTTTTAAATGTTTAAATTCATTGTCTTTCAAATGCAAAGTATTTCACTTAATGTTTTAGCTTATACCTCTAAAATATGAAAATAATTCTCATTCATTCTAAAAAGAAAGTATTTGATTAAAACCTAGAAACGTTCGAAAATCGAAGTATTTAGACTCGTTATCCTTCACAAATATTGTGATCCCTATTTGCTCTAAAAAGATAGTATTTTCAAAAATATATTTCAGAAGAGGTACATACTCAACCTAAATACGCTCGAAAATCAAAGTATTTAGACTCGTCATCCTTCACAAATATTGTGAATCACATTTATTCTAAAAAAGAGAGTATTTGTTCAATCGTGTATTTCAAAGAAAAGATGCATACTTAGTCTGGACACACTAAAAACTGAAGTACTCAGACTTTTGTTTGAAAAAATGCCTAACCAATTCTTACAACAAATATCTCCAAATTACCCTTAATACAAAGTAGAGACCGATCTTGAATTGGGTGGTTGTCAGGTGTCTCACGCCTTCCTGACCCATAATAGAGTTCGTTACTCAGAATCTCAATCTCAGACGAGTCAAAGGAAGACTGTCTTTAGTGTTTTTCAAAGAAAAAGACTAAAAAAATAGTTTTCCAACTAAAGGGTCCTGATTCCCTTAAAGTTAGGTAGTGACTCTTAATCAAAATTCAACAAACTTTCAGGAAAAGATATAAAATGTATCTCCCTCAGCCAAAAGTGCAAGAGAGCTTTTACCTCCTTGTGCTCAACCAAAATTGTGGGTGCTACACTCTCCTTGGCTGCATCTTTGGCCTGAACACCTGTTGTGGAGGCATGCTTGCCTCTCTACCATGGTATGGCATCTGCCAATACACTCTCACATAATTAGTGAAAATTCAATGTCCCAATGGTTTTCAGATCCAACAGAAATTGTGTAACTGTGGAGAGGAATAAAACCTATTACAATTAAAAAATCGTTTGCTAGACTCTAAGTCTAAAAATAAAGATCTCAAATATAGAGTATTGACTTATTCGATTCTTAATATGTGAAATTAAGAAAAAGAATCGAATATTTCAATCTTTAAGAAATAAGAAATATGAACAGAGAAATTTTTGTTGACGAGGAAAACCAAAACTAGAAAAAACTCTGGGACCGCCTAGTCCAGTCAAAATAATCCACTAAGTAAACGAGAACTTACAAACAGTTACCTATTGACTGAAGACTCGAACTCCACGATCTGATCAGCTGGATGTAATCTCTATGACTCGAATCTACGAACTGCTACTTAGTTGATCTCCACACGAGGCTTCTCCAATTTGGAATCCACAAAGTCCCACAACTTGAACAATCAACTGAATATACGAGCGATCAACACGAACTTAAATCTACAAGTTCACACACCGAAAATTTATCAGCAAACCTCAAACAAAGGTTTAAAACTAAGGTTGGAATGATTTAGTCTTCTTCAACAAGTATAGAAGCTAGAAGTATGAGTTTAGAACTCCAAGCTGTTAAATTGTGTGGGATTATGAGAAGTAGGGTTAACAAAATCCTTTTATAGAGATATAGTACGTCCAAACATGTTTAGAAAAATCCTAAATCAATTTGAGGTCAATTAGGAATCTCGTTCAAACAAGAATTTGAATTTTAGCAACTTACGAAATTTTCCACGTTGATTTTGATATGAACAAGTTTCCTATCGAAAGCAAACTCTTATGTCGAAGGTCATTTTGAAAGGAACTGTGACCCTATCAAAAATAATCTTATCTGTTTTCAAGACTGGCCTATTAGTTTCAAAACGAACATATTCCTATTAAAAGCAAGCTCATCTATTTTTTAGAACAATTGTTAAACTAATTTCAAAAGCAACATTGGTGGTATCAAAATCAAAGTAGTCTGTCAAATTGACTTTGCTTTCTATTTTTGAAACCAAACGTTTAATATCAAAAGCAAAGCTTCTTGTTTTCACACAAAGCCTTGGTTTCAAAATCAAATGAATGATATGAAAATCAACCAGCCTATGAAAAATTTTAAAGGTTAAAAACACCATGAAACTTCTATTTTTAAGTAGAACAACTTACCTATGGTCTTAAATGAAAATAACCACCTATGATGATACTAGATATCTAAGGCATTTACCATCCTAAGATGTTTTCCAATGGTATTGAGTATGAGTGTAATACCCCGCCCTCACCTTTCAGGTCTGCAGCCCTTATTCAATGAGAACTAGGCATTTCGACGGAACAATTAACAACCTATAGTTCTAGGGTGTAGGCGTTACACTAAGCTAACAAGATTCTGCATTCACATTCAAGACACAAGTAAAATAAAGCTGAATATAAACTTATTAACTCAAAGATGACCTGTCAATTTGGACAAACGAATGAACAAATATTCTTAGAGAATAAAGGACTAAACAGGTGTCCAAACACAACTAAACTTAATTAAAAGAATGATTAATGTCTTCACAGAAATCGAGAGAAGTCCGAAGATTTATTCTCGAACTACGAACATCACCGCTACAGATTATTCGCCTATTGACCTGGACCTGAAAAGATTAATGGTGGTGCTAGGTCAAAACCTAGCCAGCAAGTTCACTAGTTCCCTTGGCTTAGACTTAGGAGAACCATGAGTATCACAAGAGTGCATTAACAATGTAGTATATGATATGCCAAGAAATGATTATACATAGTAAAGAGCTGCACAAGATAACAGCTGCTGTGTTTTATGATCTTTAATCGAGATTAAGTTATCGCAATAAGTAGTGCTCCCTAGTTACTACCCATGTTTCACCCATTCCTGTAGTTCACTCGAGACACTGGTCGTGCGCCACGTGAATCCGATGAACAACCTTGAAATCCGTCCCCTGAACACTGGTAACCCTGTCGGTGTTACTTACATGTCAAGTGATTCTGTAGACCTCACTTGGCGACTCCGAAGACCTTGCTTGGAGAGGACCAGGCCTATACAGGACCTAAACTATGTTTGCACATAAGCCAAACAAGTTGATTAAGCACATATCAAGCTTATAGAAGTCTCTTACGCATTCTTTATGTGTTCACAAGTGCTTATCTTCATGTAAGCAGTTCACAAGAAGTTACATATGCATTCTAACTTATAAATACATATTCTTTAATAGCATGCATGTATATAATCATAATATCTTTCGTACATGAACTAACTACGCAAAAAAACGCACCAAAAACACTTTCAGGGTGAAAAAGCCAGTAGGTATCGATATCCACTTTCAGACGTGGGAGGTATCGATACCCTCCAGAGGGGGTATCGATACTTGCCCCATCTATGAGCTGGTATCGGTACCCTCTATGTGGGTATCGATACCCTCTGGGTTTTCTCGCGATTTTGGGTTTTGTTCTTTTACAAAACTCCGATAAAATATGGTTTTTCTCACCTGCAACCTTAGGGAATCATATAACCATCGAATATTCATAGATTCCATACATTCTAACCATTAGAAACATGCACACTACATATGATCATGGATTACTTGCATTCATTCATGTAGTTAACATATAATCATCATATAATCTAGGTTTTTATGCATTCAATAATTAAGAAAGCATACCAACATCATAGAAAACCTAAATCTACACTAAAAGAGCAAGTTCCTACTTGCCTCAAAGCACCAAGGAAGTTGAATCCCAAGGAAGCTTTTTAACAAAAAGAACTGGTGCACCCCAAGATGACGAACTACGACGTATGAAACCCTGAGCCAAAAGCTGGTCTATTTGGTTCTTCAATTCTTTCATCTCTATTGGAGACATCCGATAAGGTGTCTTAGCAATCGATTTTGTGCCCGGAACCAGCTCCAAACAGAAGTCTATCTCTCTATGAGGTGGTAACCCTGGGACCTCACCAAATATATCACGGTATTCGCGCACCACAAGAATCGATTTAAGCTCTCTACCTTCAACCGAATGTTCCAACATTTCCATAAAGCACAGGTGTGTCCTATCAAAACCACATCCTTGCATTAATGACAACACGTATGTCGTTTCCTCTAGAATGGAAAATGTTACCATTTTCGCGTAACAATCCAACCTCGCATGGTATGCAGCAAGCCAATCCATACCTAGTATAACATCAAAGCCCTCTAGCCCAATACAAAAAGGTCTGAGGTGAAGTGTAGTTTTCTCAAACTAATAACACAACCCTTGCAAACTAGCTCTACTGGTACTGTCCTCCTCATAAGTGACATAACAGAGAATGGGTAATCACACTTTTCTGATCTAAGTGTTAAGGTGTCTAAAAACATACGAGATATGAAGGAATGTGAAGCTCCAGAATAAAAAATGATTCGGCCAAGCCGAGAATGAATTAGGAACGTACCTTCCACCATTCCCTCTGGCTCTCTCGCATCCCTAGGTATTACAACATAGGCTCTACCCTGATGCTGTCCTTGTGGTTGCTCCTGCAGCTGTCTCTCCTGGTTAGGTGCTGGTTGGGGTCGAGCTTGACCCTGACTGTTCTGCCTCGGCTATTGATTCTGCCTGACCTCTTGTGCCCCGTTACCGTGTGGATAATCTGCTACCCTGTGTCCTACCTCACCAAAGGCATAACAAGGCCCTTTTATTACACGCCTACTGCCATCTTCAGTTCTCAGTGCTTCGGGTTGTGTAGGAACTACTGCACCCATATTCTTTTCTTCGGTTTTCTGCCTCTTCCAGTAACCCTGGTTATTACGGTTCTTCCCTTGCTGACCTTGATCATTCCTTTGATCACATTTGTCTACTGGTTTGGCCTCAGCTTTCTCACTTTTCTTCCATCGTGCCTCCTGGATCTCCTAATCATAAAGTCATACACACTCCACAACCTTAGAAAAGGTATCAAAACTAGGCTGCCCGATGATATGCCTAGAGATCTGTCGATTCAATCCCCTTAAAAACTTCTATATCTTACTCTGCTTAGTCGGAATAAGACCCGACGCATACAAAGCTAGCCTAGAGAACTCTCTCTCATACTCTACCACTGTCTAATCGTCTTTCTGCCTCAAATCTTGGAACTCTTTTTCCATTGTCATACGTGCACTCTGAGGACAATACTGGTCTAAGAACATCACCTGAAACGGCTGCCAAGTTAGGGTGGTAGTATCTAGATCCTGATAACGAGACTCCCACCAATCCAGTGCATCCTATACAAGCTGAAAAGCTGCAAACCTCTGCTTATACTCTTTTGGGCACTCGAAGGTCCTAAAGGTTTTCTCCATCTCCTTGATCCACTGATGTGCCACTAACGGATCTGTAGAACCTCCAAAAGTTCATGGTTTCAAACTCAAGAAATATTTATGTAACTCCATCCAAGTAGGTGCTCCTACCCATACACTGGCGGTTGTGGTACTTGAACTGGTGCTTGTACAGGAGTAGGTGCCGCTGGACCCCTTGCACCCAACCGTGCATCTAGCCTAGCATCCACTACTGCCCCTACCGACTCTGCAATCAATTGTCGCAACACCGCCCACTCCGGCATCTGAGGGTTCACCCCTCCTGTCCGAATCTGCCCTGTACCTTGCTCGATCTCTCCTTGTTGTGGTGGTGGAGGAACCTCGATAGGTTGTGCGTTCACCTCTTCAATAGGAACATCATCATTGTTCCCCGTGTACCTCTACCTCCTCGTCGACCACCTCTACCTCTAGCCCTCCTCCCAGAAATAATTCTGAGATACAAGAAAAAGGAGAATGAGAAACTGAACTAAGCCTATTGCTAAACCAAGTCAAACATCAAGCAGCAAGCAAACATCAAGTGCACCCTTAGTTCAGTGTCTAAAGTATCACACACATCCTAACTCAACTTAATTCCCCCTAGGACCTTGAACCTGAGGCTCTGATACCAACTGTAATACCCCGCCCTCACTTTTCAGGTCTGCAGCCCTTACTCAATGAGAACTAGGCATTTCGACGGAACCATTAACAACCTGTAGCTCTAGGGTGTACGCGTTAACAATGTAGTATATGATATGCCAATAAATGATTATAAATAGTAAAGAGCTGCACAACATAACGACTATTGTGTTTTATGATCTTTAGTCGAGATTAAGTTATCACAACAAGTAGTGCTCCCTAGTTACTACCCATATTTCACTTGTTCCTGTAGTTCACTCGAGACACTAATTGTGCGCCACATGAACTCGAGTAACAGCTTCGAAATCCATCCCCCGAACACTGGTAACCCTGTCGGAATTACTTACGTGTCAAGTGATTCCGTAGACCTCACTTGGTGATTCCGAAGACCTCGCTTGGAGAGGACCAAGCCTATATAGGACCTAAACTATGTTTGCACACAAGCCAAACAAGTTGATTAAGCACACATCAAGCTTATGGAGGTCTCTTACTCATTCTTTATGTGTTCACAAGTGCTTATCTTCATGGAAGCAGTTCACAAGAAGTTACATATGCATTCTAACTCATAAATACATATTCTTTAATAGCATGCATGTACATAATCATAATATCTTTCATACATGAACTAACTACGCAAAAAAAAACTCACCAAAAACTCTTTCAGGGTGAAAAGGCCAGTAGGTATCGATACCCACTTTCAGACGTGGGAGGTATCGATACCCTCCAGAGGGGGTATCGATACTTGCCCCATCTGTGAGCTGGTGAGGGTATCGATACCCTCTGGGTTTTCTCGCGATTTTGGGTTTTATTCTTCTACAAAACTCTGAGAAAACATAGTTTTCTCACCTGCAACCTTAGGGAATCATATAACCATCGAATATTCATAGATTCCATGCATTCTAACCATTAGAAACATGCACACTACATATGATCATGGATTACTTGCATTCATTCATGTGGTTAATATATAATCATCATATAATCTAGGTTTTCATGCATTCAATCATTAAGAAAGCATACCAACATCATAGAAAACCTAAATCTACACCAAAAGAGCAAGTTACTACTTGCCTCAAAGCACCAAGGAAGTTGAATCCCAAGGAAGAAGACGAAGAAGAAGAAGCTCCTCTGCAACGACTTGATTCTCTGTAATTTCTCCTTTACAAAACCCAAGGTTCTCCTTCAAGAGGTTTTCTCTCTCCCTCTCTCTCTTGCCCTGGCCGACCAGCCCTTTTTCCCTCTCTTCCTCTCTAAAAATCAGTGGAAACAAAGGGGTTAGTGTTAGGGTTAGTTTATATTAATACTAACTTACCCTAAACCTATTAAAACTCTAACAGGGTGCCCTCATCCAGAGTGGCTGCCCCCAAAATTAGAGACTTAAGGAAATAAGGGTATTACAATGAGCTTCTTTGTAAGTCGAATCTTCTCCGTCTTCAATCTTCAATAACTAGATCATTGAGACAACATGCTAACTCTGACTCAAGTTATATAGACCTATTGAATATAATTTGAACATAAATTGACAAACCCAAAGAGGGAACTTATGGATCTAACAGTTAGCAACAGTTTTTGTAGTTTCTCTTTCTTGTGTACTAGTTAGAGGTGCTGAACTAGAGACTCCTCCATTCCTATGTGCATTGCCACCTGTGGATACAATCCAACAATCATATATGGTTGTTGTAGCAAAGTTTATATTACATGTTAATATTTAGTTCAGGCCAAGGGTTGTATAGTTTGTTAATCAATGCAAATAAATGATGAATAGTTTAAATTCAAAGTAGATGAAATATCTGTCACATTAATTGCAATAACCTTATCAAGAACATGTGTACTCCTAGAAATGGTTTCAGCAGCTACTATACAAGCAACAAAACAAGTACAAAGCATGTACTTATTAAAACATACATAAAATTCCCAATAAAATATTACTGATTCAGCAAATAGTAGCAGAATAGGGTGTAATAATATTAGCAAATTCATTATCTCTTTGGATTTTCTTCTTGACTTTGGTTTTCAGCAGGTTTTTTTTTTGGTTCACCCTTGCATGTTCTGCTATTGTGACGGAGGCCTCCACATGTCCCATATTTTCTTGGACCCTTGCTTCCAGCACGTGGCTCATCATCAGACCTCTACCTTTGTTTCTAGGGTCTTCCAACTGGTCTTGAAATTTTAGGATGCTTCACTTCATATGGAGGTTGCAAAACATATATAAAATAAAATACAATCAACTAAATAATAGTATCTCTAAAAAAATTGAACTGAATGACTTGCATCATTCCAATTCCGAATATAATCTATAGATGTTATGAAACCTGCATAAGATCTCCTGTATGTTACTACCTTGTGATAGTCACTATAATACCTGCACAAACAAGTACATAACATGTTTAATAAAGGTCACATGAAATCAAATAAGAAATAGTCATAGTAAAATGTACTTATTCACTTACAACTTAACATATCTCTGTGTAGTATATATAACTGCTACTGTGTGTACACAGGGAAGTCCAGTAATGTCCCAGACACGGCAAGAGCATGTCATAGTATCCAAATTCACAGTCCATCAGTTGGTTTTGTAGTCTTGAGCAACATTGTAAAGATGGTCACTTGACCCTTGCACCCTGTAGTGTCTAATGTCCTCTGTACGAGCACTTATGATCTTGGCAGCCCTAGGCACTAAACCATTAATGTCCAATGTCCTAACTGTGTTCTTCCTCTCAAACATGAGGGTCATCATTATCAAATGAAACTTTTCAACCAATAGAACTAGTGGCATATCCCTCAACTATAATATCCACTTGTTGAACTAGTGATAAGCTTTGGTTATGATCTAGCCCAGGTCTCTACTGTTGCTTTGTTGTGCAGCCAATTATAAGCCTTTTGGCCTGCTTTCTGTAGTGTATCAGCCCACCTTTGGTACTCAAACTTTTGATAAGCTTTGGCAGCTCCCCAAGCTAACCAGCTAAAGTAATTTCCCTTATGGGTCTTCTTGAAATTTTGGTAGTAGTGCCTAAAGCAAAACCTATGTGGATTGTCTGAAAATACTGCACATACAACTTCAATCAGGCCCTTTTATCTGTCAAAAATGAAGGATATCTGCGTAGGGTATTCTGCAATTTGATCTCTGATGCAATTCAAAAACTTTGTCCAAGTATTAGTGTCTTCTTGCTCACAAATATATATGGAAAGTGGAAATAATTTATTATTTCCATCCAAGACAGTTGTAGCCAATAGGACACCACCAGATTTGCCTTTCAAAAGGCAGCCATATAAGGCAATGATTAGCCTACGACCATGAATGAAACCATCAATGAATGGTTGTAATGCAATGCACATCCCATCAAACACCTTGGTAACATCATCCCTTGAAACTGAAGCCACATAACCTGGATTGGCCAATCACTACACCAAAATGGGAGTTTTGTAACACATTATTTTTTAGGTTTCTCACGGTTATTAATGTGAATAACGTTATCACGCTTATAACCATAAAAAATAGCTCTAATTGTAACATTAATTCAAAGTATTAATGATAAAAAACTTAATCACGTTTCTAAACGTTACAACCAAACAC
>MVGT01001873.1:43285-61578 GCA_002174775.1 Macleaya cordata
ATGGCTCCGGCCCTGACAGAGTTACTCTCTGCAAAATCAGTACTAAATCTGTTATTTTATACCAGTAATTTTTATAGTGTTTATCTCATATCCCTTTTCTTAGTGCTTATAAAAAAATGGTTGTGTTTGGTCAACACTTTGATGAGTTTCCACCATCATGGAAGACTAAAGGATTGCTTTGTTCAGATAATTCGAGTCTTGATTTTTGTGGATTTCATTAGAATTTTGGATGTATAGAGGTTGTTCCTTTATTTGATTTTCTCATCTTATTATTCGCATTTAGCTGTTTTCTATAAGATTCTACTGTTAATTAATGATGAAAATAACTGTTAATATCATTTGTCTACACATTTCAGGTGACAACTTGTATAACTCATCATAACTACCATATATTCTCTCCAAAGCCATACCCCTTGCTCTCCAAGCAACCCAATAGCAGATGTCCACCATGAATTCTTTCCAAAAGTCATCTATAATAAAAGAAGGCTTGTAGTTCTTATTTTCGTGAGACCTTATGCAATCCTCCAACTCCCCAGCCACAAACCTACAAGTTACCATTTTGGTATGGATTTTGGCAAGATGCAAACATGTGTGTTCTTCAACCAATGTATTCAGCCTAAAGGTTAATTCACCTCTAACCTTAATAGCAAACATGAACCATGGGCAATCCTTGCTCCCACACTTGCCTCTATTCTTCACCAAGTCATTCTTAATATACTTGATTTCAAACCTCTCCTTAACTTCATACCTCCTAAAATACCTTTGACATTCATATACATTCTTCCATTGCATTCCCACAGCCAGCTTGTCATAAGGCATCTCTTCCTCACCTTGCATATTACATTCAGTCTCATCATATAAATTGTTAGTTGCAGCTGCTACACCATCAAATTCTTTAGATGGTGGTGGTTGCTCACCCTCATTATGTTCTGACTTAATAGATTCAGTTTCAAAATCAACATCAGCTTCTGGATCATAGACATAGTCACTATTTGAAGATTAATCACTAAAATACTCCTCAGCAACAAGTAACTCATATATTTATGGTTGGACTAGCTGGACAGGTTAAACTCCATCTGCCTCAGGCATGACATCAAGATCCTCCTCAGGTAAATCTGCTAAAACCTCCTCATAAGGGACTTCTACATCAGGCATAACTACTTTTTTACCCTTGGGTGTACTCTTTTTACCCTTTTTGGGTATAGTCTTCTTCCCCTTCTTCGGCGTACTCTTCTTTCCTTTCTTGGGTGTAATTTTCTTCCCTTTCTTGTGTGTACTCTTATTCCCTTTTATGGGTGTGCTATTCTTCCTTTTTTGAAACTTTTCACTAGATTGTTGTTGAAGTTGATGGGTATCTTGATGCTCATTATCAAGACCATGTTCTGTGAGAAAAAGGCATCCCAATCATAATTAGGCTATTCATGTGATTCAAGGTCACACACATCAGAATCCCCAACTTTATTGGCTAGGGTACAAACTTCTTCTTTATTTGATGTCACGCTCACCCCATTAAAATTCTCTAGACCTTTATGTCTCTTCCACCCACCACTATCACCTATAGATGGTGCACAATTCTCCACAAATAACTTCCTTTTTCCTACCTACTGTTGCAATAGTTGGTGTTCTATATGCTGAAACCTTAGTCCTTTTAACTGATGAAGGAGTCTTGGGTGTCCCTTGTGTTACCAATGGATCACTAGAGTGCATTTGGGTGGCATTTCTTCAACTGGCTGGCCTGAAGTTTTGATTGGTTACTCAACTGTTTGTTGCAGGCCCAATGACCTTCTTCTAGAAGAGGATTGAGGCCTTGATTGTTATACACCCCTAGACCTTCTTTTTGAAGAAGGTTAATGGTCTAAAAAAAGGTGGGTCCTTCCTTGAGGATCAATCTTGTGATTCTGTACGTACCTAGATATTCAAATTAACATCATGGTTGATTATATGTTTCACTCCATCTTTCAAATAAGAAAAGACTAGTGTGCGACACCTAAGCTGTCTTTCCCTCCTCCTCACAGCTTGTGCTAAGTTAGTAAGTTTTAAGGTCTCACTAGAAAGATCTTGCAACAATGTGAGCTTCCCCAACATGTAATCAACTAAGCCCCAACCATCAAACACATGCTCTTCCCTCCATTTTCCATCAAAATGAATCAATACACAATCAAACCCAATATATGTACTTTTGCTGAAACCAAAACACAAAACCCAAAAAAGCAATGCAATAACAATAATACAATTAAAACCCATGTCTTCCTGCATATACTAAGAACAAATAAAACCAAGTGTTAACTTGTACATGACAGCAATGAAACACAATACAATTAAATGTAAATATTCATAACTGTATCTAGGTTCTTCATGCACATATAGTCTGAAAAAAAATAACCGACATACAAAGTTCAACTAGAAAAAAATGTGAACTTGTAAATTACAACAATGTAACACTAACGAAAAAATGAGAATTTTAGGACATATTTATATTGCAAGTCCTAGTTGTATTTTACTAAAAAATAGGGATTTTAGCAAGGCATAGTTGTGTTCACTTAACCAGAGAAACTAACAACACATTAAGGGTATTAATCTCAAACTTGAGTAAAATTGCAAATTTATAGCAGTAACAGTAATTTTCCCGTGTTTTTTTCAAACAAAAAACCTACACAAACCCTACAAAGCCACAATCTCATGAACATTCAGTGTGAACATCATAAATAAAACAACAACAAAAAAGCATCACAGAGGATCAAAACCTAAGCCCTAGAAATGAAAATGCAGAGCAGAAAAACATGAGTATTCTTGTTTTTTTTCGAAAAAAAACTTCAAAATCTTGAAAAAAACATGCACCACCCTGACAAAGCCAACCTTCAACTTCAGATGAAACTTACATGCGATTAATCTCCTCTGCTGCCATAGAAATCTCAACGAAATCACCTTAGGATCAAAAATAGAGCACACCGTCTTCTTTCCCTTCTTCAACTTGGACGAAGCCCTCTCTTCCCCTATCTAAAACAGGTTCCAAACTTACAGATCGAGACGAACCAGGAAACCCTTTCTTGGGTTTTTTTCATTTCATTTTCCCTTTATCTCTAAGATAGAACAAGTTGGGGTTTAGATGCAAAGTCTCCAACTAGCGAATGAAGTTGGTCGAATTTTTCTCTCTAATTGCTTTGGTTGGTCGTAAACTTCGTATCAACCTAACACTGACCATCGATCACACTGCTGTACCCTAGCCGTTGGATAGAGGGAGGGCATTTTCTGTATAAAAATGTGATTTTACTTAAGTCATTCACGTGTTAATAGTTTCATCCAAACACCACACGTGTTTGAAAATCATGTGCTTCTTTAGTAGTTAAATATGCATTTTCATCCAAAACCAACTTTTTAGATTATGGAGCGACTAAACCCAGTTTCGATTATCAACTAGGGACTAAACCCTAAAATTCCCTTTTTTTCTTTCTTATATACAAATCACTTGCTCAGGGACTTATAGAGATGTTAACGTGATGACGATGGTATTTGAATCCGCAAAAGTGGAAGAGAATTTTTTTTGGGTGATGCTACACTTTATAGAATTCTCTACAAAAGACAATCAACGATGGGCGCAAATCATCTCAAAATGGATGCATATTACGAGGGTCTGTGGACTCGCATCACCATCCGATCGCGTTCAGTATTGGGATTTGCTGCAAGAGCATCCACATCAGTGAAGAATTTAAGCTAAATATGCATAATTGGTTGCACATCGGATCGCATCTATTATACATTTTACATTATACGAGCCAATGGAAAGATATATTTACATTTATACATTTCAGGAAATGCATAATTTTAGGTGGGCGGTGTCCAGGGTGGGAGTCCCACCCTGGGCCGTCTTGGGGGTGGGCGCCTGGTACCAGGCGGTGTCCAGGCTACCCGCCCCTTTTAAAAATAAAAAAGGTACCAAGCGGTCTTGGTGGTGGGTGGCTGGTGTAAATACATAGTAATAAATGTACACTTGTCATAATGAAGAAAGAAAGTGTAAAGATAGTCTTTGTAATGTGTTGTATGTAATCAAAGGGCATAATTATAAAATGTAAATTCAAGGGCCTATATAAACCCCTTATCTGTAATTTAGTTGGGACAGGAGAAATACAATACTTGCTTTTGTGATCATTTGCCTTCTCTCTCTTAACTGTAGATTTTAAGTGATTACAGTTTGGCGTTGTCCGTGGGAAAGGTTTCCCGCACTTTGTGATCATCACAAACTGCGAAGAATTAACAAGATCTCAAGGAGAGTTGATTGAAAAATCATTTTTTCAAGCTTTCTTTGGTCGGCAACAATGGCTCCGGTAAGACGAGCGGCAACAAATCTAACTTCGAATTTGCAAGAAATAGTTGCTGGAGAAGAACGACGAGAGGATAGGCAAGAAGATAATACTGTAGAAGTTCCAGTTCAGGGAACTCCAGCTCCAAATGATTAATTCACCTTACTCGTGAACAAACTACAAGAAATGGCTAAAATTCAGTCGGAATAGCAAAATACTTTGGCTGAACTTCAGCGACAAAATGAAAATTTGCAAAAGAAAAATGGTGATTTGGATGAAAGGATATCCGCTGTGCGATTTCGAGAGAATAAAAAGAAGTTAAAGAAGTAAATCGAAGTCATTCAATGGCAAATAAAGATGATCAGAGAAAGAAGAAATATAAGTACATCATGGAAGATTTAGGAGAGTCAACAAATGATAAGAATGGAAAAGAGGATTTCAAAGAAGAAATCCAAAAAATGCTAGAACAGAAAATGAAGATGTTCAATGATGCTGTTAAGGATATTAAAGGAAAAGATCCAGAGAAATAGATGACGGAGATTGTAAAAGATGTTCAGGACTCTCCTTTGATTGCAGAATTGGAAGATCAAGACTTCCAAAAGATATCTAATTTTCTAAATTTGAGCTTTATAATGGAACAGAGGATCCTACTGAACATTTGCAAAATTACAAACGAACGATGAAGATTTGGGAGAAAAATGAATCTATAATGTGCAAATTGTTCTCTTTGAGTCTTCACAGAGAAGCAGCAACCTAGTACGACAGCTTAGCTCCATCCTCAGTCTCAAGTTGGTAGGAATTGCAGAGAATATTCTTAAAGCAGTACATTCATAGTCGAAAAGTGAAACTGGGAATGGAAGCTTTAAGCAATCTGAAACAAGAAAGAGGAGAGCATTTAAGAAGTTATGCAAGGAGATTTCAAACTCTTCTATCAACTATTGGGAAGGTGGATGAAAGTGCTGCAATATCGTACTTCAGACAAGGTCTGGACAGACAGTTAGACTTATTCTTCACATTGGTAGGAAGATTACCAACAAGTATGGAAGAATTATTGTAGAAAGCTAAAAAATACTCTAATAATGAGGAAGGAATTCGAAAGTGGGGATTATCGCCACAGATTCTAGTTTATAGAGTTCAGCAATAAGATCAAGAAGAATTGAATCTAAATTTACAACGTGATCAAGCAGTTCTATTTGCTTCGCCAAATGTTGCAATGGTGTACAGAGGAAACAAGGCTCACACACCAAGTCCTCAGACTTTCAAGATAGGACGAGGAAAAGAGAATGAAAAGTGGAATCAGGATAAACGATCAAAATTTGAGGATAAGGTATTTACTAGGTTGAATGCTCCATTTGACAGAGTTTTAGCTGAAATACAGTTTAAAGAGTATTTCCGTTGGCCAAAAATGCGAGCTGAAACACAATTAACTGGGCCAGGCGTGAACATGAATGAATATTGTCATTACCACTGACGTGCAGGGCATTTAACAACAGTGTACACATCTAAAAATTATATCCAAGTACTTGCAGATGAAGGGAGGCTTGATAAGTTCATTGCAAAGAATGAGAAGCAATGTAATGATCAAGTAAATTTTGATCCACAAGCGTCTACGTCTGTTAATATAACTCTGCCAAAAGAAAAAGCATGGAGTGGTGAACATGATATTTGCAACAGAAAACTCTTTGTATACTACAAATTCTGTGTTAAAAAATGTATCTCGCATAAATGCGAGATGGACAAATAGAAGCAGCTTATAATTGGGGCAAGTCAGGGCAATGCTTCAAGGTGGAAGAATCAGCCGATAACATTTTCTGCGTCAAATTTAGATGAAAAAGATTTTCCACATTTTGATGCATTGGTGATAACACTCTTTATAGACAATTGGAAGTTCAAAAAATTCTTGTTGATCCTGGAAGTTCTGCTGACATATGGTTTTATTCAGCTTATCAGAGAATGAAGGATTTGAACTCAGAATTAAGCCCTTCGAGTATTTCTCTGTTTGGCTTTAATGGTTCGAAAGCTAAACCTAAATGAGAAATAACTATGATGGTAAAGGCTGATCCCATTGAAATTCCAATCAGTTTTAGTGTTGTCGAAGCAGAATCCCCATTTAACGCAATATTGGGAAGACGTTTGATTCATCAAATGAAAGCTATTCCATCTTCCTATCATCAAAGTTTAAAGTTCCCAACTCCAGATGGAATAATGGAAATTAAAAGGGATTAGGATTCAGCGAGGACATGCAACTCTTTGCTAGTAAAGACGATAATCCAGCAGGAAAAAAGGAAGGGAGCGGAACCAAAAGCAAAAAAGTAAAAAGTGGAACATGGGAATGCTTCACAAAATTTGCAAGCTGGCAGTGAAGAAAATGTAATGGAAGTTGATGAACAAGATGAACCGATGAAAGAAAGAGAAATTGCTGAACAGATAAAATATCAATTACAGAATAATGCTTCAGCAGGAAATAACAATAGCAATCTAGTGATGGAACCTGTTGAAGAAATAAATATAGGTTTAGAAGGAGAACAATAACTTTCATCGGAACATTAATGGATTCAGAAATAAAGGAAGATTTAATTCAACTCTTAAAAAAGAATATGGACTTATATGCATGGAAAATGGAGGACATGCCTGGAATTGATCCATCGGTTGCTTGCCATCGATTGAATGTTGATCTGAATTTCAAGCCAATAAAACAAAAGCAGAGGAAGTTGGCTCCAGCTTTAAGAGAAGCAGTTGAAGAAAAGCTAGATAAGCTCATAAGAACGAATTTCATAAGAGAAGTTTTATATCCTAAGTGGGTTGCAAATATGGTGGTTGTACCCAAGAAAATGGTAAAGTCAGAGTTTGTATTGACTTTACAGATTTAAATAAAGCCTGCCCAAAGGATAGTTTTCCATTGCCTCATATTGATCAACTGGTAGATGCAACTGCAGGTCATGAGTTAATGATTTTTATGGATAGTTACTCAGGATACAACCAGATTCCGATGTCTGAGGAGGACGAAGAAAAGACTGCATTCATGTCAAGCAGAGGGCTTTATTGTTACACAGTCATGCCATTTGGATTAAAGAATGCATGGGCAACTTACCAAAGGATGGTATCTAAAATCTTTTCTGATATGATTGGTAGAACAATGGAAGTTTATGTCGATAACATGTTGGTAAAAAGTAAGTTTAGATACTCACATTTGACTGATCTAAGTGCAGCATTTGACAGGATTAGAAAATTCAATATGAGAATTAATCCTGTAAAATGTACATTTGGTGTGACATCAGGAAAGTTCTTGGGGCATTTGGTCACTAAATGAGGCATTAAAGTTGATCCTTCAAAAATAAAAGCACTAATGGATATGCCATCTCTATCTACGCTTAAAGAGGTATAAAAGTTAAACGGTCGTTTAGCTTCGTTAAATCGGTTCATCTCAAGATCATCTGATAAATACAAGCCATTCTTTGCATTACTCAAGAATAATAAAAAATTTGAATGGAATGCTGATTGTGAGGAAGCTTTTCAGAAACTGAAGCAGTATCTTAGAAATGCTCCAATTTTATCAAAACCAGTTGAAGGAGAAACATTGATTCTTTATCTAGCAGCAACAACTTTTTCAGTAAGTGCAGTATTATTAAAAGAAGAAGAAAAGGTAGAAAAATCAATTTATTTTATCGGTAAAACATTATCTGATTCTGAAAGGAAATATCAAAAAATTGAAAAAATGTTGTTTGCCTTATTATATGCCTCTCAAAAGTTGAGACCTTATTTTCAGGGACATACAATCAAAGTTCTGACTACTTTCCCGCTGAAAACTATAATTGAAAAGAGTGATAAAATTGGACGAATAGCTAAGTGGGCGATACTGCTTTATCAGTTTGACATTCAATTTGAAGCACGGACTGCTAAAAAATGACAAGTTATTGTAGACTTTTTAGCAGATTTTTTACTTTTTGAAGTTGAGGATGATGAACAAATGGATAAGATAGGAGAGTTTCCAATGGAAACTCTAGACAGAGATGAAGATGAAGTAAAGGAGTCAAGTCAAAGCTTGTGGAAGTTATATGTTGATGGATCATAAAATAATAAAAGAACAGGAATTAGTATAGTTTTAGTTACACCAGAAGAGAAGTATTTCGTGTAAACATTTCGACTGGAGTTTCAAGCAACAAATAATGAAGCAGAATATGAGGCAGTTTTACAAGGATTACGTTTGGCAAAAGAATTAAAAGTCTTTAATGACTCTCAGTTGGTGGTCCAATAATTAAATAATGTCAATTTGACAGAAGATATAAGAATGCTTCGATATGTAGACAAAATAAAACTGCAGGCACAAATGCTGGAAGAGGTTCAGTTCAAACAAATTTTGAGAACTGATAACAGGCATGTAGACGCATTGGCTTTTCTTACCTAAAAAAATGCAGGACAAAGAAGTGCGTCAAATTCTAATCGGAAGGTTATTGAAGTCATCAATTGAAGAGCTAGTTGTTCAATTTTGTTCTTTACATATTGAGGAAGAAGATTGGCGATTTTCAATCCTCAATTATCTTCAAAAGAAGAACTTTGAAGAGATAAGAAGGAAGCTTTTAAGATCGTGACTAAGTCATCGAGATATGAGGTTTGAAATGGTATCCTATATCGTAAAACATATTTAGGACCATTGTTACGATGTCTATCCAAATCAGAAGCTGAGGAGGTTCTAAATGATATACACAGGGGAGATTGTGGAAATCATGCGGGGAAGAGATCTCTTACAAATAAGGCAAAGAGTCAAGGATACTTTTGGCCATACATGCAGACTGATGCTTCCAAAATAGTAAAATACTGTGAAGAGTGTCAAAGATTTGGAAAAAAAAATAAAGGCACCAGTTGAACAGCTGCAATCAATATTAAGCCCATGGCCTTTTGCATTATGGGGATTAGATATTATGGGTCCTTTTCTAAAAGCGCCAACAAAGCACAGATTTCTCTCGGTTGCAACTGATTATTTCACAAAATGGATTGAAGTTGTTCTATTAGAAAGAATCCGGTCAAAAGAAGCCTTTAAATTCTTATGGGAGCATATAATATGCCATTTTGGGATACCAGCGTGCATAATGGCAGATAATGGACCTCAATTCAAAGGAGAAGAAGTAGCTTTACTCTGCGAAGCTTATGGAATACAGCAGAAATTCTTGACTCTGAATTATCCACAAAGAAATGGATAAGCTGAAGCCACCAACAAATCTATGTTGAACAATTTAAAAAAGAAACTGGACAAAGCCAAGGGAAATGGGTTGAAGAATTGCCAGGAGTCTTATGGGCATATAGAACAACCCCAAGGGAACCAACTAAAGAGTCACCTTTCTCTTTGGCATTTGGAATGGAGGCAGTCATCCCAACTGAGATAATCATACCAACAACTAGAACTGAGGTTATAAAGAAGAATCTAAATGATGAACACATTGGGAAAAGTTGGATAATTTAGAAGGAAAGAGGGAAGAAGCACTAAAACGTATCATCAACTATCAGCGAGGAAAGCAAAGGTATTATGCCAAATCTGTCTAACCAAGAGAACTTCAGGTTGGAGATTATGTACTTAGAGAGGTTTTTGCAAATAGCAGGGATTCAAAAGAAGGAAAATTAGCTCCAATATGGGAATGGCCATATTTAGTCCACGAGAAAACACAACATGGAGCTTACTACTTAAATAACATGAATGGAGAAGTGTTACAAAATCCTTGGAACATTAAACATTTGGAGAGATTCTATCAGTAAAGAAAGGTAAATATTGAAAACTGATTAAACTGATAAAGTTAATAAAAAGAAAAATAATGCTATAAAACTGCTCTGATAGCCTAATACAGAATTAGAGTAATTCTGGTATGGTCTGAGTGTTGGGGTTATGCCATAAAAACAATGTATACGACATTTATGAGTTTAATAAATGGTTTATTAATTCTGTTTAGCATGCATATATATAGTGAGTATAATATAACAAAATGAATTAATTGTATGAAGTATGTTCATACAAGGAGAGGTTTAATTCATCAATGTTGGTTCGTAGTCTATTCTAAGACTATAACACAAAGGATGATTATGTTATATAATGTCATGTATCTCCATCACAGGAGTGTTGACTCCTAATCCTATGTGTTAATGTAATTAAATTACATTGAACAGGTCAAAGGATGATTATCATTGTTTGTTGTCAGTTAACAATAATGATCATCAAGATTACTGATATAGTAATTGGTCCTTAATTCTGAGAATTAACATATAACCTACATGAGAGTAGTGACCGTTTTGTTTTGCTAATCAGTGAGGTCAGAAACAAAAACGTGATCCAATATTCTGAGTAAGATGGATGATCATTTATTCCATAGTAGGGATAAGTTAGTTCAATATGGAGTCCACATGAAATGACGTTCACCTGGATCACCTTGTAGGTTCTGATGATCTAGACTAGCCAGTAGTCTCCTAAATTGTTTGGGAGATTTATTAGATCATTAGGAACTATTGCATGGATGATGGTCAGGGTCAGAATATGTAAATTCACCCTAGACACTGACAAGTAAAGCCAGGGACGTTTACGAACGTCAGAAAATAGTGGAGGGACTTAATTGCGGAAATAACAGTGTGGGACCTACTTAGACCTAATTGGACTTAGCATAGGATAGGGATTAGGGACCTCTCTATATATATATATAGAGAGGGGCGTTTTTCTCATAGCCCATCCATATGAGAAAAATGTCACTTTTTCTCCACTCCCTATTTTGTGTGTGTTCCAGTTATTTCAAAGTTGTGAGAAAAGAAACCCTAGTTCCTCAGTTAAATAGTGTGCATATTTCTCATCAACTGGAGCAAAAGACTGACGATCCGATCCGGTAGATCTGTTCGTGAGATCATCATTAGCTAACAACGAAGTTTTGAGGCTACAGTTCACGCTTCAACGGTATACTTTTCATCCTTTTCTATTCAGATCCCATTAACAGTTGGACGTTTTATTAAGAATCGATTAAAGTTTTTTAAACCTTTAATTTTCCGCTGCGTTTTTAACTGGAATAATCGATTTCCAACACTGAGCAGTATAATATAAACTTAACTGCTCTGGATATTTAATTTTGGAGATACAAACTGCCCTTAAGTTAAACTGAGCAGTATAATATAAACTGATAAATTGCTCTAATAGCCCAATATAGAATCAGAGTAATTCTGGTATGGTCTGAGCAGTATAATATAAACTTAACTGCTCTGGATATTTAATTTTGGGGATACAAATTGCCCTGAAGTTAAACTGAGCAGTATAATATAAATTGATAAATTGCTCTGATAGCCCAATACAGAATCAGAGTAATTCTGGTATGGTCTGAGCAGTATAATCAAAAGTAAAACTGCTCTGAAGGTTAGTAAGCAAAGACTAAAATTATTGCCTTTGGCTAAACTGAGCAGTATAATTAAAAGATCAAACTGCTCTGATAGCCCAATACAGGACCAAAGTATCCCAGAAATGGTCTGAGTAGTATAATAAAAAATTATAAACTGCTCTGAAAGTCATTATGATAGTCCGTTTATCTTAATTGAACTGGGCAGTATAATATGCCAATGAATTACTAAGGCTGAAAGTCCAATACGTGACCAAAAAAGTCAATGAATGGTCAGATTAGTGATTTTGTTCATTGGTTTAATAGAAGTTAATTAAATAACATATTAATTCAAAAATTAAAAGTTCATACACTTGAAGGTTTGTGTTTTTTGCAATTCTGCAAATGCAGGTCCATCAACATAAGAAAGATAAAGAGAAGAAATGAAGGTCTACAGAAAGGGGAAAGCAGCATAAAGAAATATATCCCTTGTAAATTAGATGATGTAGCGGATTTTGAAATAAAAATCAAAGGTTGCTTTGGAAGAAAATTTTTTTTGAAGCAAGAAGTTAACGCGTAGAGTCAGTGGGAACAATAACTTCATTCACATAAAAAAGGAAACAACGTTTACAAACTTGATACCAATCATTACATATACTAATGGAAAACACATTAAAATAAAAACTGAATGAACACATTCAGTTTTATAAAAGGAAAACAAACATAAGATTTAAAAAAAAAAAGAGAGAAAATTAAATAGAAAATCTTCGCGAGAGGTAGTCCAAGGCTTCACTCGCTGCCCAAAGTTCAGAGTTTATGAGTTCTTTCTCTTTTTCAATCAATTGGCTTTGAGATCTGAGACGAACCAACCTCATTTCTGTGGTAACAATTTTTTCTGTTATAGTCGGGCATTCAGTTTCTTTCTCTAAGAAAGTATCTCGGAGATGATTCTGTCGAGCTTGTAATAGCTCTTGAATTTGGTGAGCGTTAGAGCGAGAAGGCATTGGAAATTTTCCTTTATCTCCGAAACGGAAGGAATAACAACACCATTTGCGCTTGAGATAGATTCTTGAGGAGCAGTCATTGGAGAAAAGATTAATCCTTAGCAAATTTCTTCAAGAGCTTGAGAAGAAAAATGAAAGATGAAGGTTTTATGTTGCACTAAACCCCTTTTATAACCACAAAAAGGGAAGTGCGTTAAAGAAAATTAAAGGTCGTCAAAGCAAATTAAATGTATTGGAGAAGATACACCAAACATGTGATAAATTAAAAGACTTATGGGACAATAAATTAAAAATTAAATTCTAAAAATTGAAATTTCCAAGAGGAAGGAAGATAGAAAGGTAAACCATAATAAATATTAAGCATTGAATTCTTTTCTTTGAATTTCAAAGTGGTGGTCAATAAAGATAATTTTATGATGAATTCAAAGTGACTCAGCCTTAATTGTTTCAAGTCCAGTATGAAGAAAGTGAGACTGCTTTTCAGTTTTATCAGGAGAAGAATTTATTTCACCTAGTAATCATTTTTAGTTGAAATTTTTTTGGATAATCGTTTCTAAAGAATGTTATAGTGAGTTAATAAAGCATCACATAAAATGATAGCTGTAAAATGGTCTACAATAGGGAAACGATTAAGGATGTCTTCAGAGTTTCTTCAGGCAGCAGTGTTAGAAGAAGATTTAATTTTTTCGAAGAGGAGGGTTTCAGTTTCGAAAGTGCAGCATCTGCTTTTAGGGAATATATCTTGGATCTAGTATTCACCATAATTTTTAAACGGCTACTTGGGGTTAAAAAGAAAACTTTGTGATAGAATGAGACAAAATAGTAAAAAATAAAGGAATTTATAGAATGAAAAGTCAATAACCATGCAACCAAAAAAGGAAGGTTGATAAGCGTCAGTTAAATAAGTGGTTAACTGGAAAGGTCTCTTTAACCGAGATATAAAAAAAGAAGAAGAAAGTAAAGCGAAAAAGATAGAAATAACGACTATCATCAGAACATCTTAATTCTATATAAAAAGAAAAGAAAGATGATGGTATATGATACAGTTTAATATTATAATAATAAAAGGCAAGTGCTAATTCTGACGATTTTTCTCTTGGAGATCTTCAATAATACGGGTTATATAATCCATCTCCAGTTCAGCCCACATTGATTTAAAGTCGAGTTCTTTAAGTCTTTTGTTGAGCTTCTTGAGACAATCAAATAACTCAAATTTCTTCTCAACTAGAGCACCCTCCTTAAGATATAGTTTCTCGGATTGCTTTCGAAGATACGATAATCTCAATTCCAAATGAGATATAGTTTCTGAGACGGAATTGGGATCAGATTCATTAAGCTGACTAAGAATTTGATCAGCTTCTTCTTTTCTTTTTCTCTTCTTTGAAATCGAAGGGCATTCACTAGAAGGGCATTTCTTTGAATGATCTTTACTAACGTTCTCCATAGTAAGTAGGAACACAAATAACAGTAAGGAAATAATTCATAAATCCATGAGTATTTAAGCGAGAAGGAAATGTCTTGGGAATCCCGATATGGAGTCAGTTGAAGCAAAGGTTACCGCCAAAACGAAGTTAATGTAATTCATAAAAAAGGCAAACCAGAGACTGACAACAAGAAAATCCAGTACTTAAGGCAGTAAAACTTTTGTTCAAAAAGGAAAAGAAATGAATAAAAGAAGATTTTTTAAAAAATTGATTAGACAAGTCATTAATAATAATGTGAAAAGTAAAATAAGAGCTAGTTGGTGAAGAATAGAACTCAAGAAAGTGATCAACTCTTAGGTGACATAGCAAGTCTTTGAATAGAAGAAAGACTGTCACCCAGCTCTTCTTCCAAAAGCTGACGATCAATAAGACTCTTCACTTCAAGTTTTCCTTCTTCTGAAAACTTACGCAAAAGCTTCAGAACTAATCTCATCCTGAAGTTGAGCAACGAGAGAAGGAATGGCATCAATTTCTTTTTCTTCAAATCCTGGGAGACAAGAGAATTTAGAGAATGCATTTTTAAACTTTGTAATCTCCATTTGCAGCCTCGTTGTTCTTCTTTAAAACTGACAGATGAAAAAAATAACAAACACAATTAGTTTTAAGGGGCAGTCAGTATAATCAAAAAATAAAACTGAAGAAGAATAAAAACTGAGCTACCTTTATTTAAACTGAAAAGAAGGTTATTCTTAGAATTGATAAGTGAAAGTCTAAGTACCCTACGATTTTAGTTGGAATAACCGTATTTCAAAATGACAAAGGTTAAGGATCACACAATCACCTAATAAAAATTATAAAGGTGATAAAGAACAAAACAATAATCTCCAACAAGAGTATTAACTTATTCGATTCTTAATATGTGGAATTAAGAGAAAGAATTGAATATTTCAATCTCATAAAAATGTGAAATTATGCACAAGAGATTTTGTTTACGAGGAAACCCAAACTGGGAAAAACCCCGGGACTTAGTCCAGGAAAAAATCCACTAAAGGTTAATGAGAACTTACAAACCGATTCACCACTCGATGGATACGTACGACTCCCTCTACGCTCTGATAACTATGGTGAACAGTTCTTCAACAAATTCGAACTCCACGAATTTGCCTTTTAGTGGACAGTGATGCGTCTCCAACTTGAACTCCGCAAGTCCCGCACCTTAGACCACTACTCGACTCTTCGAGTATATCACCACGAGCTTGACACTCCAAGCTCAACCACCGGAAATCTACCGGCACACAAAAATAGAGTTTTTGGTTTAAAATGGGAAGGATTTGAACCAAGTTCAACAAGATTGGAATCTATAAATTTCGAGCTAAACTCTCCAAGTACTTGTTGAGGTTAGGGGTGATTGGTTAATTTAAACAATGGAAGATCAACCCCTATTTATAGTGAAATGTCCAGATCTAAACTAGAATAAATAAGTTTATTCTTGGACATCATCATGTGAGATGGGAGGTCATTCCATTATCCCTCGTATCCCACTCATGAATGTTTCCCACGCATCAATAAACCAACTAAGACATCCTTAGGTGGGAATGTGCAAAAAGTTGAAAAATAATCTCTTTACAGCTCAAAAAATCGCCAGAAAAGTTTGAATCTGGGCGATGGTTTCGAAACCAAGAGGATTGGTTTCGAAACCAAGAGGATTAGTTTCGAAACCAGTAGGTGGTTTCGAAAGTAATGCCTTTTGGTTTAGAAACCAAACTGGTATTGATGGTTTTTGTCTTTCAATTTCGAAACCAACATGTTTGGTTTCGAAATCAAAGTTCATCTGTCATCAATTAAAGTTTGGTTTCGAAACCAAGCTATTTAGTTTCGAAACCAAACTTCATCTGTTGTCATATGATATTTGGTTTTGAAACCAACAGGTTTGGTTTCGAACCCAAACTTCATCTGTTATACTTTTGGTTTCGAAACCAACTATTTTGATTTCGGAACCAAATAGCCCATATTCAGTTATTTTTTTCCTTAAAACTATTTTAAGGCATTTTCAGGTGTGGGAAACACTCTCATGATCTAACCACCTATGGTACTTAGTTTCTCTAAGTCTCTTACCATCCTAGGATGTTTTCCGGTGGTGAGTTGAGTTCTTCGGAGCCTTTGTAGATTTCTTTAAACTGATTCGACCCAAGACTCTCTAGACTCTAACTCAAGTTACAAATACATTCTTGAGTTTACTTTGAACACGAAAATCAACAAACAAAAACACATGAGAAAACTCATGGATCTTACAATCTCCCCCTTTGTCGATTTCGTGACAAAACCTATTATAAGAAAAACACAATAAAAATAACCCTTCCCCATTACAGCATAATTTCTCTTACAATGAACTCAATATAAAGAAAGACAAAAACTCCCCCATAATATGACATCTAAACTCTAAGAGTAGTCTTTTAAGAGCTTCCTGCAAAAAAATTCAAAGTCACATCAAAGCAAGATAGTACTAAAAAAGATAATCCCCTGTAGTGAAAAATAGGAGAATTCAACCACTCCCCCTATGTGTATGAATTCTCTCCCCATACTCATACAATCTCCCTGCATTTAATTATTTAGAACTATAAGCACTTCTACCCCTTTTTGTCAAAAATAGACAAAGGTGGGAAAAACAAATTCCTGCAAGAAGATACATTGAGGCACATATATGGAGAAAGGAAACAAACTATGCATTTACTAAATAAAACTTAATCATCCATCATTTGTTCAAATTTTCAAAACCAGATAATAAAGTCTTAGAAAGTAAAAGATGAAGCCGCAAATGAAAATAAAAGATTAAGTATCATTCACAACTTAGATAAGAAAGAGAAGAGAGAGAGAGGGACTGAGAGAAACTAAATGTCAATATCTTCATCATCCAAAGGTATGGTGTCACCACTTTGTGTAGGTTCTTGAACAACAGCTGGATCATCCGTATGGTGAGGTGTACTCTCATCTCCATCATCACTAGAGGACTCATCAGAAGAATCATCATCTTCTACTTTATCATCTGGCTCAAATGGGCGATCATGACTGGTTTTTTATCTCCCTTCATCGGGCACAACAGGAATACCCTCAACTCCCACTTTAGCAGCAATAACATTCACAATTGGAACAAGCAGCTTCATGTATGCCAGAATGGTGTTGGTGGCCTAAGCTTTAGCTACTTGTGCTTGTCTTTTGAGTTCTCTCCGAGTGGTCTGTGAAAAGCCAACTGGTGTAGTGCTAGGAGGAACAGGCTCAGGTGGATCAGAACCTACTGCAGGAGCTGGTTCCTCTGTCAACTTTAAGTGCCCTTTAATCCTCTTTACAGTAGAGTCAGAGATGCTGCTCATTGCTTCAAGGGCGGCCTCTTGAGCAGGGATAATAAACCAATAATGAAGAAAGATCATCTCAATGAGTTTGGGAGATGGAAGCAAGTGAGCTCGAGTGGCATGCTTGTTGGTGATCATTAGATACACAATGAAGTTTGCCATCCTAAGCTTGGTCTTCGTTCCCAAATGATATAAGAACTCGACCATTGTATCACTAAGCTTACTACGATTCCCTGAACATGGATAGAGATTGGTGGCGACTATGTTTCCCAATACCTTGTGAAACAAGGTACATCTCTTGGCGGGGAAGTCCTTCTCCCAATCAAATACTTCCCCAACCAACTCTTCAGCAATGGTATGAGTACCTGGAGTGTACTCTTCATCAGGATCACAAAGAGGTGGGAATCGAATGGCATCCTCATCATCTTCGAAATCCAGTAGAGATGCAATGAGAGTACTATCAACCACAAAGTGTTTCCCATAAACCATAGTGGAAAACTTGAATCCCTCTTCATCAATGTGGTGAAAATTTGAGTAGAATACTCGAACTAGTCTTGGATAGGAATTCCCTAAACCATTAAATAACCTATCCCAATTTCAAAAATTCAACCTAGAATGAATTTCCTGTAGGATCACATCCTTGTGCCAATTTACTTCTCTTTCTATTAGGTCCATTAGTTCACTCATGTCATATTTGTCGAATTTCGTGTCAAACGTAAACTCAAGATGGTCAATGTAACTTGAGTTTGAGTTAGTGAGTCATTCGGTTCGTTGCGAAGCAAAGACTCCAAGAAGCTCAACTCACCACCGGAACTCATCTTAGGATGGGAAGTGACTTAGAAACTCAATATCATAGGTGGTTAGTTCATATTAGATCATATGAGAA
>MVGT01001873.1:68943-97716 GCA_002174775.1 Macleaya cordata
TTTTCCTCGTTAACAAAATCTCTTGTGCATATTTCTATACTTGTTGTGAGATTGAAATATTCGATTCTTGTTCTTAATTCCGCATATTAAGAATCGAATAAGTCAATACTCTTGTTAGAGATTTTTGGTGTACTCTTATCACCTTAGTAATTTTTAATTAGGTGATAGTGTGATCCTTAACCATAGTCACATTGACTTACAGTTAAATTCATTAACCGTAGGGCGAATTTAGACTTTCACTTTCAACAACAAGAGAACGCTTTTGGAAGTGTTGGATATAAGGTTTGTAACAATCTGCCGAATAAAACTTTTCTTTTGTTCTAGGGCACACAAAGGATTGGGAGGAACCCGTTGAGGATCTTGGCCTCTTTGGGTTGGCGAAAGTAGGAGAGGAAGAGGTTGGTCATTTTGAAGACATGATTGAATCAAAACAATAGGAAAAACTAGGTTTTCAAGAAGAAAAACAATGATGAACAAAGGTAGAGGATGAAGACTTACCAACAAACACAAAATCCAAGAGAAAGGATCTTCAAAACGCGTGAAACCCTAGCCAAACAATCCAAAATCCTTGAAAACCCTTTCTCTTTTCTTTCGAAACCAAACTAGACGATTAGAAATAAAAATGGTTTCGAAACCCCTTTTAATAGGCCCTTTACAAAAGGCCGAAAATGCCCCTGAAATCGCGAGATTCGGCGATGGTTTCGAAACTAACTTGTTTGGTTTCGAAACTGAAACAAAAAATTGTCTTCAGGTGCATTTTGGCTTGTTTGGTTTCGAAACTGAAACCAAAAAATTTCTTCAGGTAAGTTTTGGTTTCGAAACTGAAACGAAGATTGTTTCCAAGTCCTTTTTGGTTTCAAAACCAGTCATTTTGGTTTCGAAATCGAAATACAAAATCACCAAAATTTTGACATATCACCCATAAAACTCATTTTTGATGAAAATTTTGATGGAATCAATGTATGTCCAAGATATGTGACCTGTTACACAAGGTTATGAAGAATATAATGTACTTAACATATGATGTTTGCAAGCATGAATTTGTTAAACCTTATTCGAATAAAGCCTTGTTGATTCTCAAAACAAGTAACATCATAATATTCTTATAGATGATCAATAAATGTGTGTGTATTGAGAGAACAATATCGTTTTGTGAGATCATCCTAAAAGGAAAATAAGATAAAGATGTTCATATTACTGATTTCTTCAAATCTGAACCTTATCTAGCAAGAAAGAACCATCTCACTTTGCACCCTATAAAATGACCTTCATGTTTGAGCATAAGATAGAACTTTTGAGGTACTAAAGAGCATGAGACATAGATTATCAACAAGACACCAATATTTTCCTTGAACTTGTAAGCAACTCTTATCCGAGGAGATGCTTCCAAGAAAGTACTCACATTGGAATCAAGTGAATCACCATGAGGTCAAGATGAAGAAAAGAACATCGAGTTCCCAATTTTTTTGCGGGATCTCACTCTTTTTGATATTCAAACACTGAGTTCAACATTTTTTTACGAAAACTCACTCTTTTGGTGTTTCACCAAGCTCAAGTTATTTTTACGAGAGCATACTATTTTGGTGAAAAATTTCAGCACTTTATTAGAACACCAAATCCTAGAGAGATAGTCCAACCAGCTGGTTCAGTCCATTAATGAATCACGAGCTTTATTTTCAGCTCATCCAATGATCCAACTAGGATAAAAACACACTTACTCAAGAGACTCCTTATGTGTACAAGAACTAATAGATCAATCAAGAGAGTATGTGGATTTAATGTAGAGATTCACTGGCTTTATCAAAATAAGGTAAATCAAATCAACTTTGTGAAATCTCTTATATGTTCAAGCATTCTACAAAAGATAGTCATTTGAAACAGGAAGAACACTTGAAAACACATCTATTAGAATGCAGAGTTTTAAAAGCAAACTAATAAACACAACTCACTCTTCAACTCAAAAAGATTTACAATGCAAAAACCAAGAAGGAGTGAGAAGAAAATAATTAGTTACTAACAACCACACCAATAGATCTTCTAAGGAGTTCAAGCCTAAGAATGTCTAGAGGTTTTATAAGTAAATCAGCTAATTATTTTTCGGTAGGAACAAACTCAAGACAAATCACCTTGTTTTCAACTAAATCACGAATGAAGTGATATCTTATGTCTATATGTTTAGTTCTAGAATGATGTACTAGATTCCTAGCAATATCAATGGCATTGGTATTATCACAAAACACAGTCATAGTATCATGTTCAATGCCATAATCAGATAACACTTGTTTCATCCAAAGCAATTGAGTACAACATGATCCTGCAGCAATGTACTCTGCTTCAACAGTTGACAAAGATTGAGAATTTTGTTTCTTACTTTACCATGCTACCAAGTTGTGTCCAATAAAGTAGCAGCCTCTTGAGTACTTTTCCTGTCATCAACATTACCTGCCCAATCTGCATCAGAATAGCCCACTATTTCAGAATTTGTGTCATTAGTGTACCATAAGCCAAAGCCCAGAGTTCCCTTAACATAACGAATGATTCGTTTGACTGCAGTTAAGTGTGACTCTTTAAGTTTTGCTTGATAGCGAGCACAAGCACCTACACTAAAACAAATAATAGGACGACTAGCTGTAAGATAAAGAAGATTCCCTATCATGCCTTTATATTATTTTTGGTCTACTTCCTGTCCAGCTAAGTCTTTTGTTAACTTTGTAGTGATTCCCATCGATGTGCGAGCATCTTTTGCAGATTCCATGTCAAACTTCTTTACGATATCCTTGGCATATTTTGATTAAGATATAAATATCTCATCTTTTTGTTACTTAACCTGCAATCCAAGAAAGAAGGTTAGTTCTCCAACCATGCTCATTTCAAATTCCTTACTCATTAGATTTGAGAAGGACTCAGTTTGTTTGGTTGAGGTAGAACCAAACACTATGTCATCTATATAGATTTGAGCAACAAGACCTCATTTTTGGTCCATTTGATAAACATGGTTTTATCAGCTCCCCCTCTTGAGAATCCTTTTCTAAGAAGAAAACTAGTCAATCTATCATACCATGCACTTAGAGCTTGTTTCAAACCATAAAGGGCTTTCTTCAATCGGTAGACATGATTAGGATTGATGGGATCTTCAAATCCTTTAGGTTGTTCAACAAACACTTCTTATTGTAGGATGCCATTTAGAAAGGCTGTTTTGACATCCATTTGAAAAAGTTTAAATTTTAAATGGCAAGCAACCGCCAAAAATAACCTTATGGACTCTAATCTTGCGACCAGAACAAAGGTTTCATCAAAGTCTACACCTTTAATTTGAGAATACCCTTGTGCAACAAGTCTAGCCTTGTTTCTTTTAACAGTTTCAAATTCATCATATTTGTTCTTGAAGATCCATTTGGTACTAATGACATTGGTATTCTTTGGACGAGGTATAAGACTCCACACTTCTTGTCTTGTGAATTGGCCAAGCTCATCTTGCATTGCTTGTATCCAATTTTCATCCCGCAAAGCATCAACCACTTTAGTAGGTTCATACATGGAAACATAACATACATAATTTACAATGTTTCGAACTTGTCTCCGTGTTTGAACACCAGTTTTAATCCCTCCAATAATTTCATTAGGATTCTGTAGTCGTTGAGCCCATGTAGTTGGATGATCTTGAGGAGGATTTTCAGGTTTAATAACTTGACCATTTGTAGTTAGGTCATATGAAGTATCTTATTTTTCATCTGACTCTTGGGAGTAGATGCATCATCATTATTATCTGAATCAAGTTCAGTTTTCAGAGTTTTACCTTCAACAAGATTATCTTCTTCAGCTGCATCTGAAGAGGAAGAGATGTAAGAATCCTCAATAACAATATTAATGGATTTCATGGTAGTTTCGGCCTTTTTGTTGTAGACACAAAAAGCTCGAATATCCAAAGCATACCCAATAAAGATTCCTTCGTCACTTTTGGGGTCAAATTTTCCAGCATTTTCTCTATCCCTGAGGATGTAGCATGGACTTCCAAAAACACGAAGGTAACTTAAATTTGGTTTCTTACCAAACCAAAGTTCTAGGGTATTGAGAGTTTTGGATCTTAGATAGACTCTGTTAACTAAGTAGCATGCATTAAAAACAGCTTCACCCCAAAACCTTTGTGCTAGATGTTTGCTATGCAGAAGCACTCTAGCCATTTCTTGAATCACACGATTCTTTCTTTCAGCAACCCCATTTTGTTGAGGAGTTACGGGAGCTGAAAACTCATGCTTTATGCCATTTTTGTCATAAAAATCTTCAACTTTTGAGTCTTTGAATTCTGTACCATGGTCACTTCTTATCTGTTTGATCTTGAAATCTTGCTCATTTTGAATTCGCTGGCATATAACAAAAAATTCATCATAAGTATCAGATTTTTCTCAAAGAAAAGCAATCCAAGTATATCTAAAAAAATCATCAACCATGACTAAGATGTATTGCTTTCCACCAATACTCTCGGACCTCATAGGACCCATAAAATCCATATGAATTAGTTGCAATGGTTTGGTGGTGGCAACAGCTTTTGATGATTTATGTGGACTTCTAGTTTGTTTACCTTTTTGGCATGGTCCATATACTCCATCAACATTTTTACTTACCTTGGGCAGCCCACATACTTACCCTTTGTTAGCAATCTTTGTTAGGTCTTTGAAGTTGACATGACCTAGTCTTTGGTGCCAAAGGTGAGTAGCATCAAGTTTAGACAAATTGCATGTAAGGTTAGGAGATGCATCAATCGTATAACAATTACTACTAGATCTCCTACCAATCATAACACATTTACCATCACCATTCATGATTTCACAACCATTAGAGGTAAAATTTACAGAATGGTTAGTGGCACAAATTTGGCTAATACTTAGAAGGTTAGCTTTCATACCTTCAACATAGAGTACATCCTTGATTTCTGGTACACTGGGTAACTTAATTGTACCTTTACTTTGACATAGGCAGTGCTACCATCACCAAATGTTACAACTCCTCTATTTTGACTTTCAAAGTGACTAAAGCATGATTTATCACCATTCATGTGCCAGCTATAACTAGTATCAAGAAACCAATCAAGTGAGTTACATGTTTTATAGGCAATTAAAGCAACATTAGTCTTCAACTCACCCTTCTTAACCCACACAAATTTTTCTTTTGTATTATCTTGGGTGGGTTTAGTGGTCTTAGGAACAACTACTTTGGATTTAGTCGGTTCCTTTTTTGGTTTGTAAGGAGTTTTACCTTTGGGTACATTACCCTGTTACTCTTTGTGAATTTTGAGATCTCACCGGAAATGTTCCTTGCTTTTGCTTGCAATTCTTTATATTGATAGAGAAGGTTTGCTTTTCTTTGTTCTTTGAAAGCATCTTCTATATAAAATTTGCAAGTATTTTGCAAGTGACCTGAAATACCACAATATGAACACATTTCAGCAAAATAAGTACCTTTTTCCTTACCCAGATTTTTGGTTGCTTGGGTGGATGTGCTCTTTAGAGGGATCTATTGAGCATATTGCTATTTGGCTTTCACAAACTTTGTCCTTTGTGGTGAGTTGGAACTCATTATAGCATCATAACCTAATCCCTTCTTATCATTCGCAGTTTTGGCTGCATTCAACAAGTTAGATATAAAATTAGAACAATGATTAAATTTATCTAACAAGTCATTTGATAAGACCAAGTCTCTTTTGGTTACAACAAGAGTGGAATTAAGAGACTTGATTTCATCTAAGGCTTTTTTATGATCCAACTCAAGAGAGTTAATCTTGATAAGTAGCCTTAAAATTTCCTCTTCAAGTTGCTTTATTTTGTTAGAACTTTCTTGCAACTTGATCATGGCTTCATCCCATTCAGTTTGCATGAATATCAACTTCTCATTCAGCACTTTGTTCTCCTTGGATAAGTCTGTGCTCTTTCTAAGGAGATTGGCACACAATTCCTCTGGGTCTATTTCTTCATCACTCTCCTCATGTTTACTAAAAGTGTCAGCATTTCTAAATATTTAAGAGAGAGTAACAACCATAGTCTTCATTTCCTCCTTTTCTTCATCACTAGACTCACTAGTATTGGAGGATGAGTCGAAATCGTTAAGTGTGACCTTCATTGCTTTCTTAGCTTTGGCCGGAGCTTTGTTTGGACATTCATTAGCCATGTGTCCAAAACTATGACATTTGAAGCATTGAACTTCTATAGAGTTCTTCTTCTCAAACTTTTTATCAAAGTTCTTGACTTTGTCATGTGGCCTTATTTTGGAAGATGAACCAAATATTGGTTTTTGAAACCTCTCCTTTTTATTCTTCAAGAAACTCTTGAATTGTCTTGTGAGAAAAGCCATTTCTTCATCACTTAAGAAGTCATTTTCTTCCTTAGAACTTCTTGAGGCTGTAAAAATAATATTCTTTGATTTCTTTGTAGATTTGAAACCAATCTCAAATGTACTTAAATTTCTTGCAAGTTCTTCAGGGAGAACAGCATCAATATCTTTACTCTCCTCAATAGCCGCAACTTTGGCTTGAAATCTCTCGGGAAGAGATCTCAAAACCATACGAACTATTTTAGAGTTAGAAATAACTTCACCCAAAGCAAAAGAGTTGTTGACAATATCATTTAATTTGACATAAAATTCATCAAATATTTCATTGTCATCCATTCTAATGTTTTCAAATTGGGTAGTTAACATTTGAAGCTTTGCTATTCTAACAGTCCTAGTACCTTCATGGGTTACCATTAAAATGTCCCATGCCTCTTTTGCAACTTCACAATTAGATATGCGACAAAATTCGTCAGCTGTTATAGCAGCATAGATGGCATTGAGAGCTTTGCTATTTCTTGTAGCAGCCTCAGTCTTATCGGTAGTCCATTGGTCTTTCGTCTTAGGAACTTCTCTAGAATTGTCTCCGGTACTAGTCATCATGGTAGGAGGAGACCAAGCAACTTCTACAGTTCTCCAAACTCTTTGGTCTAGGAACTTAAGGAAAACCTTCATTTTAGCTTTCTAATAGGGATAGTTGCTACCATTGAACAATGATAGTTTGTCTACAGCACTACCCTCTCTTTATGAATCCATTTAGTCACAATAGGGATCACACTTAGGTTGTTAAACCTAACAAGTGAAGCCGTTCTGATACCAATTGAAAGTCTAGGTACCCTACGATTTTAGTTGGAATAACCGTATTTCAATATGACTAAGGTTAAGGATCACACAATCACTAAATAAAAATTATAAAGGTGATAAAGAACAAAACAATAATCTCCAACAAGAGTATTGACTTATTCGATTCTTAATATTCGGAAATAAGAGAAAGAATCGAATATTTCAATCTCATAAAAATGTGAAAATATGCACAAGAGATTTTGTTTACGAGGAAACCTAATCTGGGAAAAACCCTGGGACCTAGTTCAAAAAAGAATCCACTAAAAGTTAATGAAAACTTATAAACCGATTTACCACTCGATGGACACGAATTACGACTCCTTCTACGCTCCGATAGCTAGGGTGAACAGTTCTTCCACAAATTCGAACTCCACGAATTGGCCTTTTAGTGGACAGTGATGCGTCTCCAACTTAAACTCTGCAGGTCCCGCACCTTGAACTAATACTCGATTCTTTGAGTATATCACCGCGAGCTTGACACTCTAAGCTCAACCACCAAAAATCTATCGGCACACAAAAATAGAGTTTTTAGTTTGAAATGGGAAAGATTTGAACCAAGTTCAACAAGCTTGGAATCTATAAATTTCGAGCTAAGCTCTCCAAGTACTTGTTGAGGTTAGGAGTGATTAGTTAATTTGAACAATGGAAGATCAACCCCTATTTATAGTGAAATGTCCAGATCTAAACCAGAATAAATAAGTTTATTCTTTGACATCATCATGTGAGATGGGAGGTTATTCCATTATCCCTCTTATCCCACTCATGAATGTTTCCCACGCATCAATAAACCAACTAAGACATCCTTAGATAGGAATCTGCAAAAAGTTGAAAAAGAATCTCCTTACAGCTCAAAAAATTGCCAAAAAAGTTTGAATCTGGGCGATGGTTTCGAAACCAAGAGGATTGGTTTCGAAACCAACAGGTGGTTTCGAAAGCAATGCCTTTTGGTTCCGAAACTAAACTGGTACTGATGGTTTTTGTCTTTCAGTTTCGAAACCAACATGTTTGGTTTTGAAACCAAAGTTCATCTATCATCAGATCCGTTGAGCGACGACCCTTCCACTCGGCACCGTCGGATCACTAAGGCCGACTTTCGTCCCTTTGGTTTCGAAACCAAACTGCATCTGATAACAGATGATATTTGGTTTCGAAACCAACAATTTGGTTTCGAAATCAACAAGGTTGGTTTCGAATTGTTGATTTCGAAACTCTTTGTTCCCTGTTTGAAAATAACCATCAGTCATACTTTTGGTTTCGAAATCAACTATTTTGATTTCGAAACCAAATAGCCCATATTCAGTTATTTTTTCTCTTAAAACTATTTTTAAGGCAATTTCAAGTGTGGGAAACACTCTTATGATCTAACCACCTATGGTACTTAGTTTCTCTAAGTCTCTTACCATCCTAGGATGTTTTCCAGTGGTGAGTTGAGTTCTTCGGAGCATTTGTAGATTTCTTCAAACCGATTCGACCCAAGACTCTCTAGACTCTAACTCAAGTTACAAATACATCATTGAGTTTACTTTTGATACGAAAATCAACAAACAAAA
Source organism: Macleaya cordata (assembly GCA_002174775.1). NCBI lineage: Eukaryota > Viridiplantae > Streptophyta > Magnoliopsida > Ranunculales > Papaveraceae > Macleaya > Macleaya cordata. Next base: position 77,658 of record MVGT01001873.1, read on the forward strand.
GCACATGAGAAAACTCATGGACCTTATAATAAGTCTATCTTTTTCACAAATTTCTCGACCCAGTTTATCGACCTCAAATCTAGATGCTGTCAGTTCTTCTCGTAAAATTCCTAGAGAATGGTTCAATTCAAGGATAATCTTTTCCTTCGAATCAATCTTACATTCCTTATCAAGGCAAGCTTTCTTATATCGCTTTAAATCCTCTTGTCATGACAAAATTAAGTGCAGTTATTTTCTTTAACTGAGTTTGCAGCTTTTGAAGCTATTTCTCTTTTTCAAGAATTATTAATGAATAGTGATCAATCAAGTCTCTGCGATGTGTATCAGCTTGCTTCGCTTCAGAATGCATTCGTTCTATCTTTTGTGACATATACTGACAATCTCGAGACTGTTCCAAACAACCTGATTGCAACTCTTCTAGATCGAGTTTCAATTGTTGATTTTCAGAAGACAAATCCTGAATAATCTTGCTTTTTTCTTCCATTTCATGTTTCCCTTTTGAAGACTCAACTGATGGGTTATGAAGCAAGATCCTCTCATAGAGGTCTTTCCAATAAGAGACATCATTTTGAAGGGCATCCAGTCGACCAATTAACTCAACAATCTTATAGGAAGGATATTTTGCTTCCTTTAATTTTTCCATCAAAGAAACTTTTTCTTGTTCTAAACGCTCATTTAAGCGAGTTAATTCATTGATTTTTTGTTCAAAAGATTCAACAAACTCAAGCTTTTCAGCATTTGATTCGATAAACTTTTCCTTCATATTTTCAAGATCAAAATCTAAAGTATGAATGGTTGAGGTTTTAGCTTCAATTTTTTATTCACGAGATTTTAATTCCTCTTCAAGAACTTTCTTTGAACTTTGATAATCCTTTTCTATCTCACAAAGCCTTCGAACTTCAGTAGTTTCAACTTCTAACTTATTCCTTGTAAGCATTAGTTTCTCTTTCAATATGGAAACTTGATGCAAATACTGTCAAAAGAACAAAAGATGTTCATAAACAGGCAGAAATTCTTGAAAACAGAGGCAACGTTTTAAATTGTATAATGAACAAAAATTAGTACCACATAAGAAAGATATCAAATACTCTCTTCAAAATCAGAATACTCGCGAAGTATGTCTTCAACGGCAACATTTGGGCGATGAAAATCATTTGGAACAAAATCTGGAAGATTAAGCAAAGTTGCTTCTACATTTTGTTGCGAGGATTCTTTCAGCTAAGAGGAATTTCTGGTCTTTTCTTGTGGTACAAATTTTTTAGGTAGTTCTTCTAGAGCATAGTCAGAAAAGTCACTTGATGATTCATCATTCTTTGGATTGACTTCAGTTGCTGGTAGGTTAGAAGAAATTTGAAGAGGATCAGCTACCTCTAGCGAGGGAATGTTAGCGACATCCAAAACTTCTTTATCCTGGTCCATAAGAGCCGCAAGAGATGGTGGATTTGGTGTATTCAACAGTAACGAATGATTATGCGCCATATCCTGTGTGGGAGTACCAGGGCAATTTTGGTTACTGTCAGGGTTGTCAGACTTTGGTGCAAGAGACTGATTATCCTCTTCAAGATCTTGAAGAAATCGGAATTCACCAATCATATCGCCATAATTCTGAATTTCAGTAATACAATAGATAGCAGTTTTGTCTGATTGGGATGTTGGAATAGCAGCCATAATTGCTAAAGGCTGTGAGTCTGAAGAAAGAGTAGGAGCTACTGTGAAACCCTGCTAATAACACAAAAAAAGAGAGGAAGTCTACTAGCAATATTAGTAGTAGTAATAATAATAACATGTGCAAAAAAAAAAAAGGGAAATGAAAGAAAGAAGAGAATAAGAGTGAAAATAAAGAGAGACTTTGAGAGAGGGCTAGAGAGAGATCGTATGAGAGAGGGAGAGTGAGCTGTGAGGGAGAGAGATCATGGGAGAGAAGGAGAGGGAGCTGTGAGAGAGAGAGAGATCTGCAAGAGAGGGAGAGATCTGCAAGAGAGAGAGAGAGAGAGAGAGAGAGAGAGAGAGAGAGAGGGAAGAAGGAACAGCAGCAGCTGCTGCTGCTGAAAACGGAATGACATTGGAGTTATCCTTATAGAATGAATTGTATCCCTCAAATACATTGATTAATATAAAGAAATTACCAGATAATTGTCCAGGAGCTCTCTGTAATTTCAGCAAGGTTTGAAACAAAAGAGGACGAGAATAAGTAAAAATTGGAAGGGAAAGACCAGCTTCCAATTGACCCAAAGTAATTAGGGTTTCACCTGGACCCTCAGATGTTTAATTGGAACAGAATCTCTGGGGTATTCAGATTCTTTGGCATACCGGAGTTGAATAAAATCTGGAATGTTGTGTTTCTTGCGGATTTCAGAAATTTCCTGAAACACACAAGTATGAAATTTTGGTTTTTTGACATGGAATTCTGGTTTTTTGATATCGGGTTTCTTTGTTGACGTTATTGTAGAAAGTACAAATCAAACGAAGAAACAGAAGCAACAGAAAAAATTAATACCAAAGGGCATGAAAAAGAAAGAACAAGACACTTAGGGACAAGACGAAAATAAGAAATATAAACTTTGGCTCAATGGAGGCTGAAGATGAAGGTCGAAGAAGAAGACTGGAAACAAAATAGGGTTGAAAATAAAGACTGAAATCTCAAAATTTCCTTAATACTTAAGAAAATCTTGAGAAGGGGCAAACTGTAAATACATAGTAATAAATGTACACGTGTTATAATGAAGATAGAAAGTGTAAAGATATTCTTTCTAATGAAATCAAAGGGCATAATTGTAAAATGCAAATTCAAGGGCCTATATAAACCCCTTATCTGTAATTTAGTTGGGACATGAGAAATACAATACTTGCTTCTGTGATCATTTACCTTCTTTCTCTCAACTATAGATTTAAGTGATTACACCTGGCATCAGGCGGTGCACAGGCAGCCCGCCCACCCTCTTAAAATTTTTTTTTTTATAAAAAAACTTAAATTTTTTGTTGTATAGCTTTATAGTATGTGGTTTATGTCTAAATAGTACGGGTCTTACATGGAGATGATCCAAGAGTTAATTTTTTAATAAGATGTTTATATCGCTATTTAGATCATCTTTAGAAAAAATTAGATTTTTTTTAAGCTTTTATATTGTATAAAAAGTTAATTTTAAATGAACTGTAAAAAGATCATCACTATTAAATAAGAAACCGTTGATTTCAATTAAATTTTTTATGGTGATAAGAATTTTAGAATGGACTGATTATTTGTCAGAATAATCTAAATGTTGAGCTGAATATGCTCCTAAAAAATCAACCCTTGGATCATCATCATATGGGACCTGCACTATGTAGACATAAACCACGTACTTTAAAACTATACAACAAAAATATTCTTAAGAGTTTAAAAAAAAAATTTATCATTTTTATCCGAGTCGGTGTCCCCTTGGACCGCTTGGTATTATGTTGTTTATTTTATATTTAAAACCAGGCGGGCCCAAGGGACACCGCTTGGCATTAAATTTTTTTTTTTAAAATTTTCAATGTATCCTTATTATATTTTTATTTTTTAAAACTCTTTTATGCAATTACACAAGGGTGCTGTTAAAGGGGTTCCTCAAAATGTTGGGGGGATGGACAAGTTAAATGGGCTTTTAGCCCAAAATCACCTTTTCAATTTTTTCTTTCTTTTTACTAGGGGGGTAGTGAGGGTGTAAATTAAACTAACACCTCACCTCTACCGACGGCCACTGAACGGAACTCCACCACCAGCCACCTCAACCTTACCACCGGCCACCTAAAAATTATAGAAAGAGAGAGGAGTGAAAGAGAGAGACAAAGAGAAGACTAAAAGAAAGAGGGAGAAAGAACGAGAGGACCCACCCCCTGGTGGTCGAGTTTTGTTGAAAATTTCAACCACCACTGGTCGAATTTTTAAAAAAAAATCAACCACCAGCGGTTGAACTGCCCAAATTTTTTAAAAAAATTTGAACTGCTTATTGGTGGTCGAAAATTTTAATATAATTCGACCACCAATGGTTGAATTAGTCATCTTCTTCGAAATTTTTTGTGAACTAACAAGAGTAGCAGATCTATTTCGGCCCAATGGTGGTCGAACTTTTCAACAAAACTCGACCACCAGTGGTTGAGTTTTGCAGAAAAATTCAACCATCAGTGGTTGAATTTTTTAAAAAAAATCAACCACCAGTGGTTGAACTGCCCAAATTTTTTAAAAAAATTTGAACTGCTTATTGGTGGTCGAAAATTTTAATATAATTCGACCACCAATGGTCGAATTAGTCATCTTCTTCGAAATTTTTTGTGAACTAACAAGAGTAGCAGATCTATTTCGGCCCAATGGTGGTCGAACTTTTCAACAAAACTCGACCACCAGTGGTTGAGTTTTGCTGAAAAATTCAACCATCAGTGGTTGAATTTTTTTAAAAAAATCAACCACCAGTGGTTGAACTGCCCAAATTTTTTAAAAAAATTTGAACTGCTTATTGGTGGTCGAAAATTTTAATATAATTAGACCACCAATTAGTCATCTTCTTCGAAATTTTTTGTGAATTAACAAGAGTAGCAGATCTATTTTGGCCCAATAGTGGTCGAACTTTCCAACAAAACTCGACCACGAGTGGTTGAGTTTTGATGAAAAATTCGACCATCAGTGGTTGAGTTTTCCTGAAAAACTCAACCACCACTGGTAGAATTCGTCATCTTCTTCGAATTTTTTTTAGATCGGAAATATTTTTTAACTGAATTTTTTTCTTTTAATCTATGGGGAGGACGAGATCTAGCTAGATAGAGAGGGGTGAGATCAAAAGAAAGTCGAGTTCTTGAGAGGTGGTTGAGGGTGGAGGCGGTGGAAAAAATCAAAAAAGAAAAAGGTCGTCGGCAATGGAGTTGCCGGCGGTGGAAGGGAGTTGCCGGCGGTGGAATGGGAGGTGACCGATAGTGAAGTGGGAGTGAAGGTGGTGAAGATGATGGTTCAGTTTGAGATTTTTTAAGGTTGGGTGGAAAGATACCAACCCATTTTTAGGTAACCACCCCCTTAGTAAAATTATGTCCATCCCCCAACCATTTTGAAATATTTTGTACACCCCCTTATCCTGTCCACCCCCTCAACATTTTGAAGAACCCCTTTAACAGCAACCCTTACACAATCTAATGTAAAATTTTCACACCTAAAATACATTTTACTTTATGACAGCGGTCGATGGTCTAAGTATGGAATTATCTTTTTTTTATACACTCTTCAGCCACGCAAAGACGAAGAAGGGAGAAGATGCCTTCTTTGCCCCACTTCCAAAGAGGTTTCGATTTTCGACAACGTATGCCAATCCTTTCCCCAGCTTTTCCTTTTTCTTTCACAAAACTTTCGCTTCTGTCTGCTCATCTCTTTCTCTCTTTCTTTGAGCACGCGTGGGTCCTACTTCATGCAAAACCGGACTGAATGATCCACACGTGTCACCGCAGCTGTCACTCTTTCTAGCGTCTACGTCACCGTCCTCCACTCTCTCTCTCTCTAGTCTCTAGCGTCGTCTCTGCCCCCTCGGTACGTTTCTACGGGAGAAAATAACGCCAGCATGACCTTTGACCCTTCTCTTTCTCCCTCTCTATAAACGGTTCCCTAATTTACATTTCTCTGCTTCCCATTTTGAGTTTTAGGGTTTTTTTTAACTGCCTGTTCTTTTATGCCTTTTTTTCTTGCTCTTGGTTGAAGCTAATGATCGGGTAACTCTCTCTCTCTCTCTCTCTCTCTCTCTCTCTCTCTCTCTCTCCTTAAACTTTTGCTTTTATTCATTTAAGATTGTATTTTATCTGTTCTGTACATATATTTTTTTCATTTCTTACTTTCTCTTACTCTGTTTTCTTTACTGTACTCACTGATGATCAGCTGTTCCTCGGCTTAATGTTTTTATTTGGACTCGAATCATTTGTTTTCTTTGACATTTAGAGAAATCTGGGTTTTGTTTTGGTTTTTTTTTTTTTTTTTCTTTTCTTTTCGTTGGATTCCTGGAATTTTAGGACTAATCCCTTTGATTATTATTTAGGGAATTGCAGAGGACCTTAAAAAACTGTTGAAGAATTCTAAGGTTGGTTCATTATCTGTCTGGTGGTTTTAATAGGGTTTTATAAGTTGATTATTCGGTTTATCAATTTAATCAGCTCAACTGCAAGAAAAATACTATTTGGTTCTGTTGGTTTATATCTGACTCTCTCTCTGTTGATTGCAGATAGCCACCACACTTGAACAATAAAAAAAAAAAACAAAAAAAAAAAAGAGAAGAAAATTGTTGAGGGTTGGTGCTGTAAACAGTTGAAAATGGTTGGGGAGGGATTAAGAACTGAGGATTTGGATTTGTGTTTTCAAAAGCTTGTGGTGTTCGTTGGTGGTGGTAGTGGCGGTGGAGGAAAGATGATCAATTGGAAGGACCTTCCAATGGAACTATTGTTGAGGATCCTTTCGCTCGTTGATGGTCGGACCATTATCATGGCTTCTGGGGTGTGTACTGGGTGGAGAGATGCTATTTGCTTGGGTCTCGCTCATCTCTCTCTCTCATGGTAAAAGCTAATTTTCCTCATCTCTATCCACTAATTCAACTGTTATGTTGTTTCTTCAGTATCTCTGAATAACACAACATGTACAGTGGTTTACTTTTGTTGATGCTTTGCTTTGCTTTGCTTTTGTTGTGTTTGCTTTATTGTCTCCATGGTATCTAGTAACTGAAGTTTAGTTTACTTAGAGGGTGTTTGGCAACCACTTAAGAAGTTACTTTTCGACTTATATAAGTCAAAAAGCAAAAACGTTTGTATGGTAACATATTTTGAAAGTGACTTCTAGAAGCAAAAAAGTTGCTTCTTTTTGGAGCAAATTTTTTTTGCTTTTCTACTTCTTAGAAGTTGCTTCTCCTTGAGTACCGTGTAACAACTAATAACTCATCATTTTTTTAGACTTATAAGTCAAGAGTTTATCATACAAACTTCTCCTTATTTTTTACTTCTCAAAAGCACTTCTGCTTCTGGTTGCCAAACGCCCTCTTAAATGCGAGGCAATCAATCCCCATTCATGTTGTCTGGTTTATTTCTATTTTCCTTTTATCTTTTTGTCATAGTATCTGTATCAAAGTACGCAACCAATCATTGATTCTCTTCATGAAAGGAGCTTGGTATATATAAAGAGTGTTACACCATTATGGAGATACACTAATACAAGAAGAGGTGATCCATGGATTAAATATTGCGAAATATATACAAAAAGGAATTGCAAGTGATATACAGTTTCAGTTTTTTGGAAATCGAAATAATTTGGGAAATAATGGAAATTTAATGTTGTAGTATAACGTATTTAGGTGATGCCTAAGAGATTTTTAATTCATTTCAGATATTCTTGATGTCCTTCTCTTGCCATGAAAACTTTTTTTTTTTTTTCTCTCTTTTTCTGTTTTCATTGGTACATTTCTTGTTCGGGTTCTGTTCTAGAATAGGTAACTCTTCCTATCTTATCATTTTAGCAGTGGATTCCATTTCCCTGAACAAGTAGGTCTCTCTGGGTGTGTGCGCATGTGTTCTTTTCTCATTGCAGTGGCTTCGACAAACCTGTCTACCTTTGTGGACAATCTTATCCATTTTCTTTATAAAAAAAATTGGAGCCAAAGACTTGGAAGCTCCTGGTTCAGTTTACCAACTGGCTACTTGCTTCCCTCTTTCCTTTTTTTTTTCTTTACTCAGTTGTCAGTACTGGCACCAGCACGCATGCATTGTCCGGTCGGATGTCTTGGTGTCTACATGTGTGTGTTGTATTCAGAATGTTCTGCATGCGTCTCTTTCCCTGGTTTTGCTTCTCTGTTTTCTGTATTTTCCGTTTGTTGCGGGATCTGCTTATTTCTTTTAGTTTTGAGAAGGTTGTCTGTGCAAGTCCACCAAACCAGCAAGCTGGCAAGAAAAATAGGTAGGATTTCAGTTCTGCTACACTTGTTAATCAGGTCTATCTTATAATATTTTGTGTACTGCTCAAAAATCAAGTAATCCAACATTGATGTAGTAAGGTGACTGATATGACATTATGACGACCTTTTGCAGGTGCAAAAACAACATGAACAACCTTGTGGTGTCACTGGCCCCCAAGTTTACGAAATTGCATACTCTATCCTTGCGCCAAAATATACCACAACTTGAGGATAATGCCATCGAGGCTATTGCGAACCGGTGCCATGATCTTCAGGACTTGGATCTTAGCAAAAGCCTCAAGCTTAGTGATAGTTCCTTGTATGCATTAGCCCATGGCTGTCCTCAACTTACAAAACTTAACATCAGTGGTTGTTCAGCCTTTAGTGATACTGCTCTTGCATATCTGACTGGTTTCTGCAAGAACTTAAAAAACCTAAATCTCTGTGGTTGTGTTAGAGCTGCATCTGACAGAGCCCTGCAGGTATAAAAGAGTTGCCAGGTTCATTTCTTTATATACTAAAAAACAAATCGGTTCAACTTTTCCTATTCATTTTGCAGGCTATCGCGTACAACTGCAGTCAAATGCAGTCCTTGAACCTGGGGTGGTGTGAGGGTGTCAGTGATATAGGAGTGACGAGATTAGCTTTTGGATGCCCAGACCTCAGGGCCTTAGACTTGTGTGGCTGTGTACTTATAACAGGTAGATCCTCTGGAAGACTTGATTTGTGTATCTGAGCAAATGATAGAGATATTTCTTTGTAATTTATCAGAATTTGATTCTCAAATCCCATCAACAACCTTCTACTCTTCTAGTATTTTGTTGAGTTCCCAGTCGTGACAAGTCCCTGCTCTATAGTAGGGTACTCCTCTGTTCCAAACAGCCAAGGTGCTGGATTTGAAGCATTTAATTTGAGAAAGCTGAAACAGAGATAACTTGGTTGAGTTTTGTAGCCTGGATGAAATCTGAAAATCATCACTTATTCAATAGGCCCCTTTTTAATCCAACACCAATTGCCATCATAAAGTCCAAGTGTATACTTCTTTTTTTTTTTTTTTTTAATATAAAGTCCAAGAGCATTCCTAATCTTCTCGTTTTAACATATTGGACTCCTCAATATTCGTGACATTGATTTTTTTTCCATAGATTCTGATAAAAAAATTTAGATCCATATGCATTACATGCATTGGCAGCTTGTATGTGGGTGCTTTCTATGGGTTAGAACTGTTCCTTTTCTCCTCGTGTCCTGCATATTCACCTGCATTACCTGTCTGTTATTCCCTGAGAGCAATTTATCTTGGATATAGATGCCAAGTTTCTGACAGCATATGTCCACTTGACATGTCCTATTGACATGTCTGTGCTTGTGACCAAGGGAAGTGTTTTGGGTATAGTCCATTTTAAGTGAAGAAAAAAGAAACCTAGAATTATCTGTTTTGATTAGCTGATGTACATAACAATTATCTTGACATGTCTACCTGTCTGTTTAAAAATTTACTGTTTTTCTCATCGTTCATTTTTTACCGTTAATTTTTAATCAACTTCCGATTAATTTTTGATGGGGCTACAAATATTAGAATGATATGATTTTTGGTAGGGATGTTCTACTCATCTTGTAGATAATTCTCACCAAAAATCAGCCCTTAGTTCCTCACCATGAGGGCCCCACAATCAATGTAAGAATAACGATGTACAAATAACGATGTACACAGATCCAGACTCTTACTTAATTAGAGTATCTAATTAGTAGGTTGGAGTCCTAGTTAAATTAGGTTACTTAAGTATCTAATTTAATTATTTTACTTAATTAGGTAGTTTCTAATTAGTAAGTGTTATTAGATTAAAGGAAATATAATTAGAGGGAACATGGCCTATATGAGTAAATATGAGTAGCCTGCAAGTGTTCTAATTCAATTAGCATGAGGACCTGCCTTCACCTTTTAAATATGAGCCCATATGAGTAGCCTTTTAACAAGGTTCCAGAGAGTTGGTCGGAGATCAATAAAGAAAACAGAGTTTCTCCTTATTTCTCTCATTTATTTTATATGTCTTATTTTTCTGTTCTTTGATCACCTACGTATCAGTTGCAACAAATATGCTTACTTGTCCACCCTATTGGTCCGTTCTCTATATTATGTTCTCTATATTATGAATGGATAGCGTTCTAATGTGTAATCCATGTAATTCGTGAGTGTAGAAATAATTTATTTCGATAAACTGATTCAGAATAGTTTTTTTAGAATTAGAAGAAAAAACCTTCTTTTATCAAGTTCATATCTTGAATTAACATTTTTCTTGATCGGGAATCCACCTTCTTCTAGGCTCCGCTGGAAACAAGGGAATCTATTCCTCTCCTTACTCGCCCAAGCCTGACTTACAGTGTTTGCCCATTAACACTAGTGTCATTACACTCTAGCTAAATATTTAGAGAATGGAGTCTTTTTGCTGATTAGGTTGAGAGATTCATTCCAGGGGGTGTTGACAATTCTATGAAATAAATATGGATATACATATTCTGGTAAATTTTGATTTCTGTACTTGTAGTACCATGATTCATTTTATAGTTTACCCACCAAATACTCTATTATTAATTCGTGGTGTAAATTATGTATATGTGATTCTAGTTTTAGTGGTGTAAATTACTTGTCCTCCATGTTCTAGTCGCTTTCTAGTTTATTACTTTTGTTTCTGCTTCTGATGAAAACCCTGCTGCTATTGTAGCATTCATTTGTGCTATTTACTATTTATCCCATTCTAAGCGGTCGTATCTTTACCATGGTTCAAAATTTTGAATATTTTTTGCTTCAGTAGTTACCAGAAAGAAACTGTTTCGGTTTCTCTTAGTTTGTTTTGGAATGTATCAGTACTGTTCATGTATTGTTTCAGAATGTTTCAGAATGCATTGAAACGTTTCTGTTGGACTAACTGTTTTTCAACTAACCGATACATATGGCCGAAACGAGATTCATAAACCTCGATCTTCACCACTTGCATATGATATTTAGAATTATGTCTAACTGTAACACTGCTATTTTTACAGATGAGAGTGTGATTGCATTGGCGAGTAGGTGCATTCATCTGAGATCTCTTGGACTGTACTACTGCCAGAACATTACAGACAGGGCCATGTATTCTCTAGCTAGTAGTCGAGTGAAGGGCGGCGACGACAAGCACCATAATGACTTGTGGGAGTCCGTCAAAAGCAGTACCAATAGAAGCCAGAGGTACAAGAATGAGGAGGAAGGGCTGGAGAAGCTAAACATAAGCCAGTGCACGGCCCTCACTCCTCCGGCTGTGCAGGCTGTTTGTGACTCATTCCCTTCTCTTCATACTTGCCCAGGAAGGCATTCTCTCATCATAAGCGGTTGTCTCAACCTAACATCTGTCCATTGTGTGTGTGCTCTCCAAGCACATCGTGCTGCTACCAGCAATCTGCCGCCTCATCCTCACGCACACTGAACCAAGTTCCAGCTTCAAAACTCAAGATTGGTGCAAAGTTCATACTAGATATGTAGATGGAAAGACTACGATTTTGTAAATATTTGGACACTCTTGCTGCGATAGCTCGCAGTGAACAACTCTCAAATTTGTAATAAAATGGCTCCAAAAAACCTGTAGGAGGGTGTGATGTTTGTTTCACTCTTGGCCGCTGCATCTAAATTGTTGTGTGTAGAAAGAGTGAGCAAACTGAGGAAGAAGTATATTGGCCCACGCCTCTGCTTGTCGTTGTATGACACCAAGCCAGGTTGCTGTTTGTTGTGGTGGCAATGTATCTCAATATGTAACTTAAAAGCATTTATGTTTCTTCCACTTTTCCAGTGTCATTTGTTGAAGGTGGGTTTTAGTCTTTGTTGACCACACACTTGCAACATGATACAATACTGTCTGGAAATGGTATTTGGATCCCGGAGCAGAGGTAAGGTTTAAGTGGCTTTTGGTTCATATCTGTGGGGTTTATTGCTTTCTAAAAACAAGGGATGTAAAACGTCTGGGTAGGTTGTTTTCAGAAATGCATTTTCAGGCAACACGTTAGTGGGAGGAGTCGTTTTTGTAGTTAAAAAAAGCTTATGCACGTAGCTCAATGCCCTCGACTTGATTCCATGTTCCTTAGGCAGGACTCGGCTCGGTCCAGGCATTGATCTACATCCCTACACAAAGGATGTAGCAGTATTTACCTTCTCTTTGGTGAGTTAACGTGGGCTATAGCCTGGGGTAGATTTGAGAAAAAAGGTTTTTTATATACGAGGGTGGTTATTGCACCCTTTTTTAGAACGCCCCCTCCTGTGGGACTAACATGTGATGCATCCAGGGGCTAATTTTTTTAGAGGATGTTCTCTTCACTATTAATATCATCATATTAAAAAATCAGCTCGTTCTAAAAATTTTAACCCCTTCGAATTAGTTCTTAAAATTTGGTAACTATTTGACCGCTCAAATAGTTAGGGTCAAATAGTTACCAAATAGTTACTAATTTTTAAAAGTTAATTTGAAGGGGTTAAAAGTTTTAGAACGAAGTGATTTTTTAATATGATGATATACATAGTGAGAAGACCATCCTCTAAAAAAATCAGCCCCGCGATGCATCGCATGTGGGCTTCACATGAGGGGGGCGTTATAAGGGGGTATTGCACCCCCTCTTAGAACGCCCCCTTATAACGCCCCCTCCTATGGGGCCCACATACGATGTATCCAAGGGCTGATTTTTTTATGAGATGTTCTTCTCAATATGTATATCATCATATTAAAAAATCAGTATGTTCTAAAACTTTTAACCCCCTCAAATTACTTATCAAAAATTGATAACTATTTGACCCCTCAAATAGTTACTAAATAGTTACTAATTTTCAAAGGTTAATTTGAAGGGGTTAGAAGTTTCAGAACGAACTAATTTTTTAATATGATGATATAAAGCCCTTATATGCATCGTATGTGGGCCCCACAGGAGGGGGCGTTATAAGGGGGCGTTCTAAGAGTGGGTGCAATAACCTCCCTTTATATATATATATATATATTTTAAGATTTAAGTGCTGATTTTTTCAGTGAGAATGTTCCTCACCTAATGTAGACTATTCTCACCCAAAATCAGCCCCTTCTAAAATTTCTAACCCTATCAAAAGGTGGTTGAAAATCAACGGCCATTTATTCAAGCAAAACCGATTTCTTCACCGTTGATTTCCATAGAATTTTGATGCAACTAGAAGTATAGACTGATTTTTTGTAAGATTCATCTACATGCTGAGGAAAATATATTCACTAAAAATTACCCCTTGGATCATATCATATGTCGACCTCACAAGGTTTGAAAATCGATTTTGTTAGTCTCTTTGTCAAAGTAGCATTACTCTTTATATGTAGTGTCCTATTCATTAGTGGGCCTTTATTGGGACTACCTTATCAAATGGCCCGTGCAGATTGCTTTACAGAGGTGGGTAAACTTGTCTAAAAATAAAATTTTACATAAATTCCTCTTGGCCAAATCCCTTCTTAGATAATTAGGACTTGATAATTAGCATAACTTTTTACTCGATTAGCTCAATAATTTTCGGTTGCACAGAGTCGACAATATAAAATTGGCTTGTCGAATATGTAAAGTGAGCGACACAATTAAAAATTAATTTTTCAGGTTTTTATAATCCACACAACATTTTATAAAATTTGTACTTTCGGTTACACGAAATCGACATATAATTGTTCTGGTTAAGTGAAAAAAATTCACTATTCAAGACCAAATTTTGACTTCATATTAGCCCCACCCCATATAAATTTCTAGGTCCCCCTGGTTCCGGACTTTTTTCTTTCAGCAATTTTGAACTCCCCCAACCCATTATTAATATAAAAATGCCACTTACCAACCCCCGTTTTAAAAGCGTCTGTCATTTCCTTGTCACGTTGTGTGGTGAAATGCGATTTATGCCCTAACCCTCAACTCAACCACACTTGGCTGGGTTAAGCGAGACACGTGTTATAATCCTTTGTGATATACGTGGACGGTCCATATATCTAGGTAAAACATTATAGTAACCCATCTCCATCGAAGCCAACATTCAGTTTGTGTAAGGATAAGCTTGTTCCCGCGAGATTTTCAAGTCTGAGGTTCGCAAGCTCAGCAAAGACGAAGTTGGCCGGCGATTGAAACTGTTCATCAACCTTAGCTTTCAGGCGTGTTTGTTTTTTGTCTGATTCAGCATCTGAATCTGACCCGAAATCTGAATTGAGTTGAGTCAGATTTCAGATTGTTTGTTTTTTGGTTTTTAAATATCTAACTCAGTTTTGACTCAGCTGGAATATCTGTTTCGGAGGTAAATGAGTCAGGTATAAAAAATAGCTGAATGGATGAGGCCTCATCTGACTAGTGTTAAATGACGAACTTGCCCCCGCGATAGTTCAACACAAATCGATCAAAACTTTCAATCTATTCGACAAAATCACAACTCTCTCACCTCTTTCTCTTCCAAATCAAAACCCTATAGAGATGAACCCTAACAAGAAGATCTGAGCTTGCGTATCAGCTTGAAGATTTGAGATCCAAGGACCAAGGTTAGCTCTCTCTCCCTTTCTCTTTCTTTCTCGTGTTCTTCTCTGATCTCGCTTTTTCTCTTTTTGTCTCTCTCTTGATTATCTTTCTCTCCCTGTCTCTCTCTTGATTAGGAATTAGAATCTTTACTTTAGGGGTCTTAACTTATATAGTCTAGGGTTTTGATCTATATATGATTTAGAATCTCTAGTTTAGGGTTTTTTCATCGATTTATGTTTTTTTATAACTACTTTGGAGGTTTAAGTAAACTATTTGGGTCCATTTGGGGCAATTCAATAGCATTGCTATTGCTCAATCAGACTATATAAGTTAGGTTTTTTTTCATAATTTGGTGGTTTAATATTATATAGCTAATTTTTGGTGGTTTAATTAAACTTGGTAGTTTAACAAATAATTTTGCTATTGCTACTTAATTTTTGGTCTTGATTAAAGATAACTCATGTTTGTTTTCGTTTTGGTACAATCTCATGGACCCACTGTTATTGGGTTTATGGCTGGTGAAGGGAGTATTGTAGAGATTTTACCTTTTATTTTAAGAACTTATATGAATTTCTTAAAAGGTTTTGATGAATCATGTCTGATATTATCATCAAAATCTTTTGGGTGGAACCAATTTTTCTGATATATCATACTAATTTTTCTTTGTTATTTTCTTTTTTTTTTGGGATTCAATAATATTCACTAGTTAATTATTTGAGACCCTCAATACATTCAGGTGAAAATGTCAAATAAGAAACTAATCTCTTGCAAGGGATTGTTATTTTTTGTAATTCTAAGGCATCTATGATTTATGAGGTAATTTTTTGGGTAAAATGGAAACTATTATCTACAATTAGCAAGAAATGTTGTGCACAATGTAGAAAACTCTAGTTTTCTCATGCTCAAACTGTAGAAGGATTGTGATATATCATCTTTCGTTGTTCTCACCGACAATCTAACTTTTTATCATGTAAGAAATTAAAAGACGTGGTCTCAAAGTTGCGGTTGCTGGGATCCCTAAGACCATTGATAATGACATTCTGGTACATCCTTGCCAATGCACAATCTCTGGATTATTTACCAAGTTGCATTTGTGTTTATTTTCTTCTCAGGTTTTAAGCATGAATTAGTTCTTAAAATTGTTCCATGTTTGATCATCATGTCATGTGGATTCAGGAAATTGACAGATCATTCAGTTTTGATACTACTGCTGAAGAGGCCCAACAGGGCATTAATGCGGCATATGTTGAATCTGAAAGTGTTGAGAATGGTGTAGGTGTTGTGAAGTTAATGGGTCACTACAGTGGTAAGCTTCATTTTTATTCTTGTCCCTCCTTCCACCTAAAAGCTTATGAGCAGAAAGTTTTGTTAGAAATTATGGATTATATTTCTAACAAAAAAGATTGCCTCAGAAAATTGTGCCCATGTAGCTTTGATGCCCTTGGACTCTTTCAGACTTGTAACACTGGCACGAACTCATATTTCAATATAACATAGACTAAGCAAAAAATCAATAAGTTGACATAGCCATACAATTTATGCTGTGTGATGCTACTTCACACCTCACTTCATGCCAAGTTTATAATATATAAACAGTAGCTTAGCTTTTTTCTACATAGTTCAGGTAAGGAAGGGATCTCTATATGATATTAAGGTCTCAATATCTTGTGGTTTTCTATTTCTTGAGGTTGTGTTAGTCTGTTTTTGTTACACTTTTACATGCTTATGATTCAAACAGAATAAATAGATTTCTTATTTACTTACTCCTTGTAAATAATAAGTCATTGATTTGGATTGCATAGATATGTTCCTTTGTACAGTTAGTAGCCTACTGTAGTTCTACAATTCTTGTCAGTCTAATTGGATTTACTAGTCAAAGGATTCATTGCGATGTATGCAAGTCTTGCCAGCCGAGATGTGGACTGTTGCTTGATTCTCGAATCACCCTTTTATCTTGAAGGACCTGGTGGGCTTTTTGAATACATGGAGAAATGTCTTTTAAGAAAATGGACACATGGTTACTGTGATAGCTGAAGGTGCAGGACAGGAACTTCTTTCTGAAAGCATTTGTTCGAAAAAATGTAATAGAACATCTTTGTTAAATGTAACAGAAAAATCTATGTTAAATTTTTATGGGTGTTTTGATTATTGAATGTATAAATTTATTGTCTTTGTTTGAATTGATTTGGTTGAGAGATGGAATGTGAAAATGGGATTGAAATGTTGATGATTTTATATGGTATAAATCTCAGTGAAGCTTTTAATTTAAGCCCATGATACAAATGCATTAATACACACAAGGGTAAAATTGTCATTAAGAAGACGAGTCAGATGAGTAAAAAACAAACATATTTTTTCTTAAGAAATCAGATGAGTCAGATTCAGATGAGGCAGATTCAGATGAAATAGATCAGATGAGTCAGTTCAAATGAGTCAGTTTTTTAAAAAAAAATACAAACACGACATCTACAATTTTGAAGTTGGTCGGTGATTGAACCTTATCCATTATTTAAGGAAGATTAGGGTAGAAAATAATTACAGGATTTATCTGATTTTCATTTAAACCGGCAAAATGTTTCACCAGAACACTTAAGTACCCTTTCTTCTCTCTTATTTTCGTTTGGTAGATGTTTTACTTGATTAGAATCAACCTATATTTTTGTTAGGGTTTGAACATATATGCACTCAGTTCAAAATTAGGTTTTTTTTTGTTTAATGAAATTTAGGATTTTGTTGGGTTGATCTTTTTTTTATATCAAATTTAGCTTTATTTTGAAGTAAGTATCATGCTCCATTAACTTTAGCAATCTAATGTGGACCCTGAATCAGTAGATTTTTTTTGTTGAATGAAATTAGGGATTTTTGTTTGGTTGAGCTTTTTTTACCAAATTTAGCTTAGTGATGTATCATGATTTTTAACTAATGTGGGCTCTAAATCAATCTAAAATTAGGGTTTTTTTTCCCCGTGTCATTTTCTTAATGAAGCATTCATGGTGTTATATTGTGATACAATTACAGGTATCTTGTTGAACGTTACTCTCTGTTTTAGGGATTGCGTTTAATTTGTGTATTGCTACAACCATTATCACTTAGTTATATATGTTTTCAGAGTAACAGAGGAGAGAACACATGGAGAACACTAGGGAAAGTTCATCTCCATTATTGTACATAGTAACAGAGGAGAGAACACATAGAGAACACTAGAAACTTGGGTTGGGGCAAGGGCCCCAACCCCCATGAAGAAACCCTAAAACCCTAGATCCTCATAAACTATTATCCCTCTCAACAAGTTTCTCACCTTTTGGATTCCTCACTGCACAAGAAGACCAAAATCCTAGATTTACCTCTCCTTGAACGTTAGGAACTCCACCACCTTCACTGTAACACCCCGCCCTCACCTTTCGGGTCTACAACCCTTACTCAATGAGAACTAGGCATTTCCGGCGGAACCATTAACAACCTGTAGCTCTAGGGTGAGCGCAGTTCACCAAGCTAACAAGAAGCTTGCACTCATATTCACAACACAAGTACAATAAAGCTGAAATAAACTTTATCAACTTAAAGATAATCTGTCATACAAATGGATAATTAAATAATCCCAAACATCAAAGGACTAAACAATGTCCAAACTAAACTGAAAGAAATCGCAAAGGATGTCCTACGTCTTCACGGAACTTAAGCAAGTCTCCGAAGACTAGATCCTGCCTACGTGAACACCGCCTCTAGCGAGGATTCACCTGTTGTCTTGGACCTGTAAAAATAACGGTGCTAGGTCAAAACCTAGCCAGCAAGTTCACTAGTTCCCTTGGCTTAGATTCGGGTCAACCATATGCTTCACAAGTTTCAGTGTATTAACAACGATAAGATAACGAATAAAGTAATGTAAAGCAATGCACAAGATTCACGGCTGTTGTGTTTTATGTTCTTCGATTAAGATTAAGTTTTCGTAACAAAGAGT
This sequence comes from Macleaya cordata, assembly GCA_002174775.1. Classification (NCBI taxonomy): domain Eukaryota; kingdom Viridiplantae; phylum Streptophyta; class Magnoliopsida; order Ranunculales; family Papaveraceae; genus Macleaya; species Macleaya cordata. The sequence continues at coordinate 96,054 of MVGT01001873.1, forward strand.
GCTCTCTAGTTACTACCCACGTTTCACCCATTCCTGTAGTTCAATCGAGACACTGGCCGTGCGCCACGTAAGTCTGATGAAACCGCCTCGAAATCCATCCCCCGAACACTGGTAACCCTGTCGGCGTTACTTACGTGTCAAGTGATTCCGTAGACCTCACTTGGCGATTCCGAAGACCTCGCTTGGAGAGGACCAGGCCTATACAGGACCTAACTATGTTTGCACACGTGCCAAACAAGTTATTTAAGCATACATCAAACTTATGGAAGTATCTTACACATTATCTATGTGTCCACAATCTCTCATCATCATGGAAATAGTTCTCAATAAGTCATTTATGCATTTTACACTTATAAATACATATCCATTATTAGCATGCATGAACATGATCATAATATCCTTCATACAAGAACTAATTACACAAAAGAAACTATCAAAAACCAATTTTAGGGTCAAAAGGCAATGCGTATCGATACTAACTTACATGCTGAGGGAGTATCAATACACCCTAAATGGGTATCAATACATGCTGTCAGATTGGGGCTGTATCGATACACCCTAAATGGGTATCGATACACCCTTTCAGATTGGGGCTGTATCGATACACCCTAAATGGGTATCGATACACCCTGGGTTTTCTCGCGATTCTGGGTTTTGTTCTTCAACAAAACTCCATGGAAACTTGGGATTTTGGCCTGCAACCTTAGGGGATTGTATACAAGTTAAATATACATAGATTTCATGCTCTTTAACCAATGAAAATCATACACACATGGATACATGCCTTCATTCATCTAGTTAACATATATTATCCATTAAAACCCAATTTCTATGCATTCATTCATGGATTAGGTTATGTAAACTAAGCATAAACCTAGCTTTCATGCAAGCATTTACTAAGACTTCATCAAAGCAAAGTGGAAGACCTAAGTCTACACCAAAAGAGCAAGTTACTACTTGCCTCAAATCACCAAGGAAGATGAAACCCAAAGGAAGAAGAAGAAGATGAAGAAGATCCTCTGCAACCAACTTGATTTTCTGTGTTGATCACCTTCACAAAACCTTGGGCTCTCAATCAAGAGGTTCTCTCACTCTCTTGCTCTCCCTCTCTCCCAGCCGATCCACCTCTCACTCTTCCTCTCTTCCTCTCTTCCAAATAGAAAGGAAAACAAGAGAAAAGTGTTAAGTTAGGGTTAGTTATATTAGCCTAACCCTAAACTTAATAAAACTCTACAGGGTGCCCTCATCCAGAGTGGCTGCCCCTCAACATTAGTAACTAAATATAGATAGGGGTATTACATTCACAGTGGCACATGTAGCACACCTTTGGGACGACCTAGGACCTCCCTATTTATAGATTTCCTCAAACCCACGCATAAATAGAAGTTTCCTAAACCCACAAGGACTTTAAAACCGCCTAAAAATGACACAAACCCAGGTGGTATCGATACCCAAAATGTGGGTATCGATACCACCACAATCTGATGTTTGTTTAAACCATAGTATCGATACCTACTTACTGGTATCGATACCACCTAAAGGATTTGCCAAAAACTCTACATATCTCTACCTTTTTGGCAAACCTCCTTCACATCTTTTAGAACTGAAAGTCTAAATTCGCCTTACGGTTTGAAATATCACCTATTCCTAGGTGAATGTCTAA
>MVGT01001871.1:0-40373 GCA_002174775.1 Macleaya cordata
ATTTGGTGCGATTCCGAAGATTTCGAATTTTTGCCCAAAAATGGCTTGTACGACGTGGTCTGAAACCTTTGAACTGCGATTCTGAGCAATTTTGGCGAATTTAAGTTTTAGTAGATAATTCAAAATAAGGAATATTTAGGTTTTGGGAAACCTTTTTGAATGGTTAAGATTAACTAAGTTTTAGATAAACATGATCTAATGGTTGTAATCTAATACTTGTTTTCCAAGTTTTAGGTTAATTATCTAGCTGAAAAGGATAATGTTGTATTTATCTAGGATAAATAGATATTTATAGTTTTCAAAACACTTTTAAAAGATGGAGTTTTGTTTAAAAGAATTTTCAAAAATCAAAACATCCCCAATGTGTGGTGCACCCTAACTGCCCACGTGTTTTTATTTAATGTGTGGGGCCCACTTGGACGCCCTACACTTATATATATATATATATATATATATTATTTTATATATATAGCTCTTTTTCGCACTAAAACTCTTAAAAATGATTATTTTCATTTCATTTTATGCATGCATGGATCCTAGGGCAAGGTTTCTATGTTTCCACCCCACTAACTAACTTAAAAATTTTGGACTTACATCCAAACTATCTTTTGGGTTGTTTTGGGCCCATGGGCTTAAAGCCCACTTCTGGGTCCAACCCAAGCTAAGAAAATCTAGGGTGTTACAGTGGTGGATGTGCTAGGAAAGACTACCGACAACGTTCAAGGAGGTTGGGGACAACAGAATCAATCACCACCTAAACCGATGGGTGAAGATGAGAACAGACAAGTTAGTGGACTGAAAGGATTTTTGAGGTTTTGGTCGAAGAAATTTCAAGGGAACGAGAAAACAACGGGAGCAGAACGTTGATGTGGATACAGAAGAAACTCGTAGCCATTGGAGAAGCTGAGGAGCATTGGGTGAGACTTGCCACTTACCTGCTAGCTAAGGAAGCAGATCGATGGTGGGGAGCAATCATCCACAACCACGATGTGGAGAATACAGCATGGACAGACCTTGAAGCGTTATTTCTAGAAAAGTGTTTTCCTGAAATTGCACGAGCGCATGAAGGTTTGGAGTTCATCAAATTAACACAAGACGAGATGACTGTAAATCGGTATGTGAAAAAGTTTACTGAATTACTACGATATGCACCACACGTGAGGACCACTGACTACTGGAAGGATAGAAGTTCCACAGACAGACAATGGGTCAACAAAAGACCAAAGCTTAGTCAAATCAGTACAGGCCACCTCAGCAGGGCCATCCACGGGTGCATGGACATGTCAAACATATAATACCATCGGAAGTGAAGGATAAGAATGACGTCATTAAAAATAGATTTCTAGTCTACAATTCTTGGGTTAAAGTATTATTTGATTTAGGTGTTACACACACTCATTTATGTCTACGCGTTCTGTTACCTCACATGGGTTTGAACCCATATCTCGAGGTTATACCCTACACATTGTATCTCCTATAGGAAGAACTGTTGCTTTAGAAAGTGTGTGTAGGGACTGCCCTACATATCCTGCTGATCAAGAACTATCAATAGATTTTACTTTAATGAACACGGTAGAATATTGTGTCATATTCGAAGTGGGCTGATTGTCCTTCTAATATGTCACTTTGATTTGTCTTGAGATTAATGTTACCCTATTTTCATCGGATAGACAAAAGATGTCGGTCCAGGGAGATAGGAAGAAGGGTATTGATTCATTACTACCGGGTGTAGTAAGGCGTAAGTTCACTAATGAACATACTGCTTTGTTAGCATTCCTGGAGGAGAGTAAAGCTGTAAACCATCAGGAAGGAGATATTCCCATTGTACAAGAGTATATGGATGTGTATGCCCTGAGGAATTGCCAGGCTTACCTCCCCAGAGAGAGATATAATTTGCAATCAATTTGCAACAAGGAACGAAGAAAATTTTTATTCCACCATATCGGATGGCTCCCCAAGAGTTCAAGGAACTAGAAAAGCAATTGAGAGAATTTCAACAATTAGGTTTTATCCGACCAAGTGCTTCGCCAGGGGGAGCACCGGTGTTGTTTGTACGGAAGAAGGATGGGTCAATGAGACTGTGCATTGACTACAAACAACTCAATAAGGTCACAATCAAAAACTGATATCCTCTGCCAAGGATTGATGACCTTTTTGATCAATTGAAGGGCGCTAGATTCTTCACCAAGATTGATCTACGGTCAGGATATCATCCGTTCAGAATAAGGGAGAAAGATATTGCAAAGACGGCTTTTCGAACCAGGTATAGGCATTTTGAGTTTCTGGTGATGCCCTTTGGGTTAACCAACGCACCAGCAGCTATTATGGATTTGATGAATCGGGTCTTTCGACCCTACCTAGATCGCTTTGTCGTAGTGCTTGTGGATGATATTCTGGTGTACTCGAAAACTCGGGAAGAGCACGAAGAGTACCTGAGAACAGTACTGCAAACTTTAAGAGAGCATCAGTTATAGGCCAATAAGAGCAAGTGTGATTTCTAGATGTCCGAATTACTATTTCTTGGACACACGATATCAGAGAAAAGAATTACAGTTGATTTAGCAAAAAATGCAGCTGTAGTTGGATGGGAACGACCGAAGAGTGTCTTTGAAATCCGAAGTTTTTTTAGGCTCGGCTGGTTACTATCGGAGATTCGTAGAAAACTTCTCAAGGTTGGCAGCTCCTCTTACCCGTTTAACTAAGAAGGGTGTGAAGTTCGAATGAAACGAAGAGTGCAAGGAATCTTTTGAGAAGCTCAAGGAGAAACTGACAACGACACATATTTTGGTGACACCCGAACCAGGAATTGGGTATGTGGTATACTGTGATGCATCAGGAATTGGTTTGGGTGGAGTCTTATTGCCGCAAGGAAAGGTGGTGGCGTACGCATCATGACAGCTTAAGGAACATGAGAAAAACTATGCAGCTCATGACATTGAATTGGCAGCGGTGGTTTTCGCACTGAAACTTTGGAGGCACTATCTGTATGGAGAAAAGTTTGAAGTATACTCAGATCACAAAAGTCTGAAGTATATATTCACACAAAAAGAATTAAACTTGCGACAGAGAAGATGGCTGGAGTTTTTGAAGGACTATGAGTTCACCTTGAATTACCATCCAGGAAAAGCAAATGTCGTAGCAAACGCACTCAGCAGGAAGCACCAGGGGACATTAGTGATGATAATGCAAACGGTGGACGAGTATGATCTCAGAGTAGAGAAGGGTGACGTGGGTGCATATTTAGCCAACATGGTGGCAGAACTGGGAATCATCAAGCAGATTGTAGAAGCACAGAAGCAGGATGCCAAGCTTCAATAAGTTCTGGGAAAACTCGGCACTAACGAGGCACCTGAGGGGTGGACGCCGAGAGCTGATGGGGGAGTGAAGTTCTAAGAAAAGCTATGTGTACCGGAGGATGAAGCGCTTGGGAAGGAGATCCTGATGATGGCTCATGAATTAGTTTTTGCCATATATCCAGGGAATACAAAAATGTATAACGACTTGAAGTGGCACTTTTGGTGGAAAGGAATGAAGAAGGACATCAACTCGTACGTGTCTAAGTGCATTATCTGCCAATAGGTGAAGATCGAGCACCAGAAAATGGGCGGAACACTGAAGCCACTTGGAGTAGCGGAATGGAAATGGGATTTCGTTACAATAGACTTTATGAGAGGGTTACCTAAGACTAAGCAACGCTTCGATAGTGTGTGGATCATTGTCGACCGACTCACGGAAGCTGCACACTTTTTGGCTGTGAAAAGTACATATACAATTACCACCCTAAGTGAATTGTATATTCGAGAGATTGTAAAATACAATGGCGTGGCATTATTAATTGTCTCAGATAGAGATCCAATTTTCACTTCCAAGTTTTGGGAGAGTTTTCAGAAAGCAATAGGGACGCAACTAGACCTCAGTACCGCACACCAAACGGACAAACAGTCTGAACGAACAATTCAAACATTAGAAGACATGCCAAGAGCATACGCCTTTGATTTCTTAGGTGATTGGCATGACCAGTTACCATTTGTGGAGTTTGCTTACAACAATAGCTACCAAGCCAGCCTTGGCATGGCACCATTCGAGGCACTTCATGGGAGGCCTTGCCGAACTCCGTTGTGTTGGACGGAAGTTCAGGAAAAATGAATCCTAGGGCCAGAGGTGATCCAAGAGAATACGGAGAAAATTCAACTGATCAAGGAACGATTAAGGACTGCACAAAGCCGACAAAAGAGTTACGCGGATAACCGAAGGAGACCCTTACAATTCCAAAAAGGAGATCATGTGTTCTTGAAGGTCAGCCCTCGACTGGGAGTCAAAAGATTCGGGAGCAAAGAAAAACTTACCCCACGGTACATTAGACTATTCCAAATTCTTGAGCGAGTTGGGGAATTAGCATACCGCTTAGCCCTACCTCCACAATTGGCAAAGGTGCACAATGTGTTTCTTGTGTCCATGCTGCGAAAATACAACTCGGACCCCGAGCACGTCATAGAGTGGCAGGAAGTTCAGGTCAATGAAGACGTGAGCTATGAGGTGGAATGTTTTCGAATTCTAGAAACTAAGGAACGAGAACTTCGGAACAGAACAAAACGGTTTGTGAAGGGTCAGTGAAAACACCACGGACCGGAAGAGGCGACGTGGGAATCGGAAGAGGAGATGAGAGATAAACATCTAGAACTCTTCATAGGTAATTCCTAGGCCTTATAGATTAAATTTCGGGACAAAATTTTTGTTTAAGGGGTGATAATGTAACACCATAAAAATTCTTGTGTGGGCCTTGAAAAACCCATGGGCTGGGCCCATGGTTTGGTGCACACCTAATGTGTGGTGGCATATGTGAAGAGAGCATGTTAACTAAAATCATGCACGTGAAAGGAAGTAATGCCACACGTGACTTCATGTGATGAGTGAGAGGTTGCCGGATTAATTCCAGCCTTTAACTAAACTAGTACCTCATGCATAGGATGAGATGAAGCGTAGCGCAAAAATACTTTTGCATAACAAGTGTAGGGTTAAATACATGAAATGAATAATTAAATAGTTGTAAAAACACTTTTACATAGCATATATAGCTGTACAACGCATATAGCTAAGGTTTTTACGTAAAAGTTTACATGCATGCATCACGTAAAACATGGCATGTACACTAGGGGTGCACGTGCATGCATACCAAAATACGTGAATAATGCATGTGATATATGAATTTATATATATAAATATGAGAGGTTTCATATAATTAAATTAAATTAATGCATGCAATGGTATATATATATATGGGGAGTTTAATTAAATTAATGCATGCAAGGGACGTATATGGGGATGTACATACCTTGGGTATATATATATATATATATATATATATATATATATATATATATNTATATATATATAGTGAATTTAGAAACTGTGTGGACCCCACCCATAGTAAAAAACGTGTACAACCTAGAGGAATAAAAATATTAAATCCTGGGGAGTACTCTAGGTGAGTTGGGAAAGAGATATTTTAGGAAAATAAGTCATAGAGAAAATCTTAGAGTTTTGGAAAAAAATAATTAAATAAAAAGAGAGAGAGAGTGTGTTCGATCTCTCCATAGGAGAGGATCGACCCACACATGCTGAGTTTTGTTAGGAATCCCATTTTTTTTTTACAAAACTTAGAAAACTTACCTTAAATTAAAGGTAGGGTTATTTTAGGAAATCTAGCAAGGTTTGGGATCATCCAAACCGTTGGACCTAATCTAGGGACACTTGTGAACATCCTAGTGGGTTTCCATAAATTTTAGGAAACCATTTGGACACAAAAATAAGACCCACTTTGTGGGAGTCGGCCAAGCTATGAGGAGGTCGATCTCTCCTCTATTCTTTCCCTTAAATTTTGTTATCTAATTAGCTAACCTTCTCATTTGGATAAACTTGAAATTCTAGGGTTTCTCATGAAGTAAAAATAATGTGAACCCTTAGATGGTGATCAAGTGATCACCACCATCCAAAATTTAGAAGCCTTATGCAACTTTGCACTCTCCTAGGAACAATATTAAATCTAGCAATTCACATAAACAAAGCGAAAACTAACAAATAAGAACATAAGCAAGAACACAAGAGACTTACGTGGTTCGGCGAGGTGCCTACGTCTACGGAGCAGGAACGATTTAACTTCTTTATTCAATATGATCAGAGTACAATGATTTTAGCACCACAAGAGCTCTCTCACAAAATCTAGGGTTTCTCACAACTCTCTGATGCAAAAAAAACTTCTTTGGGAAGCCCTATTTATAGATTCATTAGGGTTCCCACGAATTAGAAAGAGTTATACTTCGATTCAGACACAAAATAGAAGTTTTTGCAACTCCACCGCAAGAAGGTATCGATACCCCTTCATGGGTATCGATACTCACATACCCTGATGCCAAATTGAGCCATTATTCCAACACTCTCCACTTTGGTGAGATTTCACGAACACCATCATCTTCAAGTAACTCTTCCAACAAATACTTCCTATCATGCTTCACCTTGACATGAACTCCATCAATGTCTTCAATTTATCGATGCTACCCTCAAATTATGCTATCAACAAATGCAAATAGCGCCAATAACCTTTCGGTGCTTCAATCCTCCACGAGGCTTCAAAGTGCACTTTAAAAGTGCCAATCACCCAAAGGTGCTTCAAACTTTTACAATGTTAACTAAACTCAGGCAATGCATGAATTTGTCCCCAGTTACTACCTTAGTCAACATATCAGCGTGATTATCAGCTGTCCTAATTTTTACCAACTTGACGTCGTCGTCTTCAACTACTTCCTGCATAAAATAGAAACGCACACTAATGTGCTTCGTCCGTGAGTGATGAACTTGGTTCTTCGCAAGATGGATTGCACTTTGACTGTCACAATAAACATCTATCGATGGTTGGTATGAGCCTAGCTCATCTACCAAACCTTGCATCCACATCGCCTCCTTGATCCCTTCAACTACAGCCATGTACTCTGCCTCCATTGTTGATAAAGCTACAGTTGACTATAGAACAAACCTCCAACTAACCGGTCCACCAGCAAGTGTAAATACATAACCTGTAGTGGATCGGAATTTATCCAAGTCACCTGTAGTAGGATCCGCGAAAAGCTTTTCTCCTCGACCGCAAACGACCGAAGTGAAACGATTTCTTGTATTCCTAACTGGGGGTAGAATCGTCTAATCTACTTATGGATTCGCCACCTGATTAATCTGGGAATCAGGACCCAATTTTGGAAAATTGTTTTGTTTTAGCAGAAAACTTGGCGATCTTTCGGCTAGTCTGGTCTGCGTAGAGAGATTCTTGGTAAGGGAATCCTGGCACGGGTCGGGAAGGTGTTAGGCACCCGACAACTGCCCGATCGTAAGATCGGCCTCTACTTCACGACTAAGGGTATTTAGATGGAATTTCATGATTTAAAATTATTAAATTACACTAAGAAAGAGTGTGTACAAGAAAAAGTAAGTTCAAACCTCTCTAGTATATGTTTTATACAATTGAAGTTTTGGGGCAAAAAGTAAAACACTCTCTAATACGTAAACTCAAATTTACGTGTCGCAAAATTGCAAATAGACTTGCATCTATTCGCAGACAAGCAATGTTGGTCGTGAACCTCTCTTCACGACCAACGAGAAAACAAGAGGATTCATCACGACTATGCAAACCTGGATGCACAGCAGACTAGTCCTGCAATAAAGTGTAAATGGACTCTAGACCATTCACGCATGAGGTGGAATACACGTGACCATGAGTTGTATATGTGAATACTGGGGCCCACACACGTGCTCAAAATACGTGTGGCTAAACTGGGAAGCCACGCGTACGTACTCATGATATATGAGTATTTTTATTTTGAAAAATGATGACACACACAAATCAGTTATGCTCGTGACCCAACTGGGATTTCCTCGGAGACACGTGTAAACTGGGATACACGTGGCGACGAGATGCTCTTTCTTTTGAAAAAGATGAATGATATGTCTTAGGGAAGATCTAGAAGTCCTAACTAGAATTTCTAATCCCTAGCGTTAAACATGATCCAAATTTTAGTAGGCAAATGCTTCGACTAAGTGACATACTTTAGGGAAGATCTAGAGTCCTAACTAGGATTTCTAATCCCTAGCATTAAGCATGCTCCAAATTCTAATGCAAATGCCTTGGTTAAGTGATATGCTTTAGGGAAGATCTAGAGTCCTAACGAGGATTTCTAATCCCTAGCGTTAAGCATAATCCTTATGTGACATGCTTTAGGGAAGATCTAGAGTCCTAACTAGGATTTCTAATCCCTAGCGTTAAGCATGATCCAAATTCTAATGCAAAATGATTATGTGATATGCTTTAGGGAAGATCTAGAGTCCTAACTAGGATTTCTAATCCCTAGCGTTAAGCATGATCCAAAATCTAATGCAAAATGCTTTGATTAGTAGAAAACGTTGTTTCTCTTCTTTGTTTTAAAAATCTTGATTATTGCAAAGGTGGGATTAGTCCAAGAATTAACCCAACTAATCGATTATGCAAGACCATTGACGTGGCGTAGGCATGCATGCCACACTTAGGAGTGCCAGTCCATGGTGGTCACATTTCGACGAGTTTAGGTAAATTCCTAACCTAATCCCAAAATTAACACACAACTCTAATTTCTAATGCATTTCTTAAACTAAGGAGCCTAACTTAGATTAACTAATCTAAAAGAGAGAAACCTAGTTCAATTTTATTTGATTGGTTAGGGTTTTGGATTAGGGTTTTAGGCATATCCGAGCCCAAAAGAGAAAGGTGGGCCTAAGCAAAGATGTGTTTTTGCTAGGCCCACACAAGAAAATGGGTTTATGAAGCCCAATTCCAAGATGTGAGTTTGAAACTCATGAAACAAGTCCAACACTCAACAAAAGAGTAGAGTGGGCTTGCTTGAAGATGGGCTTACCAAGCCCATAAAACTTATTTGAAATTTTATTCTCATTATTGTTTGATTTCTAAGGCACACCATCAAAAGTGACAAGTTTCTAATGTAAACCCTAGGGTTTCACCTGAAACTAAGGTTGATATACTTCAATTTAAACCAACAAAATAAAGTATTAATGTGAAATTAGCAAAATAAGCAATTCTACACATCAAACATTCACTTAGGCATTTCATCGAACACATTTAAAGTGAACTTTCAAACTATCATAACTTCTTCGTTTCACATCCTTTTTGACTCATTCTTGAGCCTATTTTGCGTATTTTTCATGATTTACAAGACTATAATTTTACATTTTTTTATTTCATGCTTGTGTGAAAAGATTCCAGCATATTTTTGGCCTCTTTGTATGGTGTAGTGACTTGAAAATCAACCCCATACACCAAAATGCTAGTTAACATGGTTAAATGGTTTATATTCTTACTAAACATATCATTTTTGGCACTAAACATAAATTTCATGAAAAACAAATCATTATTTTATGATGAGATGATATACAAAAGAGGCCAATCTTGTTAGATTATCAAATCACTTATTATTTCATGATATATGAACATTAACTAAATTAGTACTTGTCTAAAATGATACTTGAAGATTCATATATGTTAAAAAATGATGAAAAAGATCACTAACGATGTTATATTTATTCTAAAAAAGGTAACTAATTAGTACATCAAAATAAACCCATGAAGTGAGATTCATGAAATGACAACATTTACTCACTTTCTTTTTAAACTACATCATACAACATTTGAATAAGGAATCTCAACCACAAGTAAAAAGGGGGTGATGATCACCTACCTATTTTGCTTAAGATCCACCAATGAGAGAGTGATGAAAACCCATTGATCAACCCTCCATTAAGCAATGATAATCTATTTTGTTAATGATAAATGAAGAAAATAAAGTTTTCTTTTGAAAAATGATGTGATCTACCACTAACTCTCTCTAAACCAACCTCAAAATGGAAAGAAAAACTCAATTAGTTTGAGTTTTTCCCATGATGAGTGAGGTTTGAATGTGCAAAGTTTATATTAGGATGGGTGGTGTAGATATAGATGATGGTTGATGATGGTGGTAGTAAAGAGTAAGGCTAAGATCTAATGGAAATGAATTTACTCTCACCTAACTCTATTTCTTTCCTTCTCAAACTCTTGAATACTCTCAAGCTATTCAATGTAACTCATGGGATCTATTGAATGCTCATCAAAAGATCTATTCAATGCTTTTCAAGAGATCTATCTAATGCCTCCTACTTGAGATCTATTGAATGCTCCTAAGAGATCTCTTGAATGCTCTACTTGAGAACTATTGAATGCTCTTAAGAGATCTCTTGAATGCCCTACTTGAGAACTATTGAATGCTCCTAAGAGATCTCTTGAATGCCCTACTTGAGAACTATTGAATGCTCCTAAGAGATCTCTTGAATGTCTTTTACTTGCTAGAGTTCTCCTCTATTTATAAGAAAAAACTAGGGTTGGTGGGGTATAAACAAGATTAGGGTTAAGGGGTGAGAGTGGATGAGAGAGATCTAAAAACAATTTGGTGGAAAAAGGGTAAAAAATGAGGGTTTCATAGTCTTTTTGATCCATACCGTTAGATCTTATCAGATCTAATGGTAGGCAGCAAAACGGCCAACCGTGAGCCATTTTCTGCCAACCGTTAGATCTGTCCAGATCTAACAGTCCAGCCAAAATGGCTCATGGAGAGCCGTTGGCATATTCCAGGGAATATTCCAACGGTTCTCCCCCTCTGAAAAGTGGTTCCGGGTTCATTCCGACTCCGATTTTGGTTCCGATTTCAATTCTAAACTCAAATTAAGTCCAATTTCTCTCACATTTTTGAAATTTCTTGATCTTGAACATCAATTAAGGATCAATTAAGTTTTAATTAAGCCCAGAGAACCCTAATGTGGTCAAATTAAGGCCAAATTGAGGATAATTTTGGGGATTTTCACTAAATCTTTCTATTAGGCTCAATTTTGAGTCAAATTGAACTTAATGAAGTTGAATTGAGTTAATAGGGGACTCAATTGAGTTAAGCCAAGGGTCAATGAACCCTGATGTGGTCCAATTAAAGTCAATCTAAGTCTGAATTTTGGGGGTTTTTACCCGATTTATTCAATTAGGCCCGATTTGGGCCAAATTAGGTAAAATTGAGTTGGGGATGACTAAATTGAGTTGGTTTAATGATTGATTGGGTTGAATTAGAGGTGTTTGAGGCCTGATCTCGCATTTCACACCTAATTTTCGATGTTTAGAGTTCGGGGGCGAAAATTGGTGTCTACACCTGTATAATCAAAATCCACATAACCAATGACAAGCAGACCAATTGATTCATCTCACTTGAACATCAAGCCAACATCTACCATACCCAGAATATACCATAGAATCCACTTCACTGCCTGCCAGTGCTACTTTCTTGGATCATGCATATACCTACTAACCATGCTGATAGCTTGTGAAATATCGGGTCTAGTGCATACCATTGCATACATTAGACTCCCAACTGCACTTGCATATGGTACTTGCTTCATATGCCTTTGCTCCACTTCTGAATGTGGTGACATGCTAGCCTTGAGCCTGAAGTGAGAAGCCAAAGGTGTTCCAACTGGTTTGGCCTTTCCATCCATCCCAAATCGTCGTAGGACCTTCTTCAAATACTGCTTCTGTGAGAGACAAACAATGCTTTTGGACCTGTCTCTCTGTATCTCCATTCCCAGAATTTTTCTTGCCTCTCCAAGACCTTTCATCTCGAATTCTTCACTCAACTATGTTTTTAAATGTTGAATTTCTTCCTTATCCTTAGATGTAATGAGCATGTCATCAACATATAAATAGTAAGTAAATATAGGAACCATCTTGGAGTACTTTGAAATACACACACTGATCATACTTGCTTCGTGTATATCCATTTGCCTATATAAACTTGTCAATCGCCTGTACTAGCTCGAGATCAAATTGTGCAACCTTGAAACCTTCAGGTTGATTCATATAGATTTCTTCCTCCAAATCACCATGCAAAAATGCCATTTTGACATCGAGTTGTACTAGCTCGAGATCAAATTGTGCAACAAATGCTAGTAACAATCTAATGGAAGCTTGTTTAACAACTGGAGAAAATACCTCATTGTAGTCTATGCCTTCCCTCTGTGCATAGCCTTTAGTTACCAATCTAGCTTTGAAACTTATACCACTGGTGCCTGGAGCTGCTTCTTTCTTCGTGTATACCCATTTATACCGGATTGCTTTTTGATTCTTAGGTAGTTGCACTAACTCCCAAGTGTTGTTCTTGTGAAGAGAATGAACCTCCTCACCCATAGCATTCTTCCACTCTTCAACTTCTGTATTTTGAATTGCTTGTTTATAAGTGGAAGGAATGTCGTCATCTACAATCGGTAGTGCATATGCCACCACTTCAATGTATCGTTTTGGTTTCTGAATCTCCCTTCTTGGTCTACTTGCTGCTATACTATCTGCTGGTTGAGCCGCCTCTGTAGGTGCCTCTTTATCTTCTTTAACTGAATCCTCACTGTCTGATGCAACAGTAGGATCTTAGTCTGTTTAGACAGACTTTGCAATATCAACCAGAACCTTTACAAACTCCACCTGCTTTTGACATCTCTCTTTCTGATTTACCTTCTCTGAATTTAGCTTTGTCAATATTGCAGCCTCATCAAATGTCACATCTCTACTTACTACCACCTTCTTTGATTCAGGATACCACAGTTTGAATCCCTTCACACCTGTTTTGAACCCTAGAAAGATTGCCTTCTTCGCTTTAGGATCCAACTTGTTTTCCTTCACATGATAATAAGCAGAACAACTAAAAATACGTAAGTTATCATAATCAGAAACAGTTTTATCAGTCTACACCTCCATTGGAGTTCGTCCTTCGTTTGCTTTTGCAGGTAGACGGTTCACCAAATAGCTTGCATACATTACTGCCTCAACCCAAAATTCTTTGCCCAAACCTGAGTTGGACAACATACATCGTACCTTCTCTAGTAGAGTACGATTCTTACGTTCTGCTACCTCATTCTGTTGTGGAGTCTCCTTCACTGTAAAGTGACATTCTATACCTTCATCAGCACATATTTGCAGGAATGGATCAGACTTGTACTCACCACCATTGTCTGATCGAAGCGCTTTCAACTTCCTACCTATTTTTGTCTCTATCTTCTTCTTCCACTGTAGAAATATTTCCATAACGTCATCCTTGTGCTTCATGGTGTACACCCATACTCTCCTACTAAAGTCATCAACAAAAGAGACAAAATAGTGATGTCCTCCCAACGATGCCTTCTTAGAAGGTCCCCAAACATTTATGTGAACGTAATCCAGGATGCCTTCGGTGGTGTGCTTTACGGTGCTAAACTTCTTCCTGGTTTGCTTTCCCTTCACATAGTCTTCACAAAATCCCAACTTACTAGATTTTGCTCCTTTCAGTAACCCTTGCTTTATCAACAACTGACAGGACTTCTCTCCAGCGTGTCCTAACCTCATATGCCATAACCTTGTAGTGTCATCTACAACACTATCGGAAACTGCTACTCCACCTGTCACTGTACTCCCCTTTAGGAAATACAGATTCCTCTGTTTCTCTCCATTTATTACCAATACTGTATTGGACAATACCTTCAAAACTCCACCTTGCATAGTAATTTTGAAACCCTTGGAATCCAGTGAACCAAGTGAGATGAGATTCTTCTTCAAATTTGGTATATACCGAACATCATTCAATTCACGAACTGTCCCATCATACATCTTCAATTGGATTGTTCATATCCCTTTTGTCTTACAAGAACTGTTGTTTCCCATCAAGACTACTCCACCATCTACCTTTGTAAAAATGGAAAACCATTCCCTATTGGAATACATATGGTAAGAACATCCCGAATCCAAAACCCACTCGTTAGAATAACTAACAAGTGCAGATCCTGGTGCTGAAGCAGTAAGTGAAACATCTGACTCTTCACCTCCACCATGTTCAGATTGTGCAATGTTTGCATCTGAAACCATCTTGCCCTTGCCCTTGTCTTTCAACTTTGGACAATCCTTCTTCCAATGTCCCTTCCGACGATAAAAAGAACATTCATCTATTGCTGGACTTCCCTTAGATTTCCCTCTAACTTGGAACGCAACTTACTAGAACCTTTCTGGTTAGACCGTCCTCTTACAGTGAATGCCTCTAAAGTTGGCTCTCTATGAGCCAATCCATCCTTCCTTCTATATTCATAATTAATAAGTGCAGCAACTACCTCATCAAGAGTAGTTATTGTCTTTCCATTCATGAATGTATTGACAAAATTATCGTACGACTCTGGGAGTGAAAATAACAAAAGTAAAGCCTTATCTTCTTCCTTAAAGGCCTGATCTAAATTAACCAAATCAGCAATCAACTTATTAAACAAATTTAGATGGTCTAGTATGGACATACTTGGTAGCAAATCGAGGCGCCATAGTCGTTTCTTCTGAAACATTCGATTCTCAATGCTCTTTATAAGGAACTTCTCCCCTAATTTCTTCCAGAGATTTGTTGCTAGGGTTTCCTTCATGACATAATATTTATATCCTTCGTAAGACACAATCTAATTGTGCCGCAAGCCAAACGGTTCAATTTCTTCCATTCTTTATCTTCCATACACACCGACATTGCTCCCAAAGTGATTTCTAAATCTTATTGATTCAGAACATCTCGAACTTCGCACTGCCACATGCCAAAGTTGTTCGATCCATTGAACTTCTCAATTTCAAACTTTGTACTCCCCATTGATCTTCTCCTTTAAGTTAGATTTAATCTTCAAATAGTCTAGATTACCCGGCCGTGGTAACCCAAAGCTCTGATACCAGTTTGATGAGCAAAGACCCCAAATTCTATGCAACTTTGCACTCTCCCAGGAATACTATTAAATCTAACAATGCAAATAAATAAAGCAGAAACTAAACAAATAAGAACACAAGCAAGAACACAAGAGACTTACGTGGTTCGGCGAGGTGCCTATGTCCACGGGGGAGGAACGATTGGACTTCTTTATTCAATATGATCAGAGTACAATGATTTTAGCACCACAAGAGTTCTCTCACAAAACCTAGGGTTTCTTACAACTCTTTGATACAAAAACTACTTTGGGAAGCCCTATTTATAGATTCATAAGAGTTCCCACGAATTAGAAAGAGTTATACTTCGATTGGGACACAAAATAGAAGTTTTTGCAACTCCACCGCCAGAAGGTATCGATACTCAGGCCATCTGTTCCCAATGATGATGATCCTTCAACTAGTATCGATACCCATTTATGGAGGAATCGATACTAGCACTCCTTGACATCACGATACCAAATTTCCAGCAAGTATCGATACCACTTCATGTGGGTATCGATATTCATATACCCTGATGCCAAATTGAGCCATTATTCCAACATATACATATATACATATATATGTTACATACGTTGATATTTATTTCATGATGTAAAATCCCATGAGAAGTAATGAAGAAAACTTTCCTCTAATAAGTAATATTGAGAAGTGATGCATGGTTTGATGGGTTATTCCAAACCATGTCCTCCAAAGTGAGGGATTCCTACAGAAGATCGTACGATGTACGATGGAAAGAGAAACCTAATGTTTAAACATGAAAGCGAACAAATCGTTCGGTATAAAATCATCGGTAATGTAGATGTTATTCATTTTGATGTATTGATGTTCTATATATTATTTATATATGTATGTTATGATATTGTACTGTGTTAGATGAAATATGAATCCCTACTAAGCATTGGCTCACCCCGTTCTTTTCATCTTTCACACATCAGTGAAAAGAATACGTAGGAACGCGAGTTGCGGTGTACTCATGAGGAAGAAGACTAGGTAGGTCTTCTATGAACATTATTTTAGTTGTTAATTGCTTGAATACATTTGGAAAGGTTACTTGGACAAGATGAGACGTTTTTATGTTGATTTGAGACTATTTCAGTTTTTGGACAGTAGGCTGGATTCTTGACCAACAGTTAGTATTTTAAATATAATTCATATTTCGTTCATGGGATTTTAGTTTTGGTTGTATCTCTGGATTCATGAAATCCAGGAGAAGGTACAGTAAACATTTTATGATTTTAGAGGAAGAATAATTTTCGTTTTTATATTTTACAATTTGATGCATGCATACTGGAAGATGAAATCGATTTTACTTGTGCTGGATTGTGCCTAGATTCTAGAAGAATCCCTTAGGAATTAGACTTTAGCCAAAACATGAAAGATGTGCGCTCTGAGTCTAGTTTTAGAGTGTTCTGACCGAATCTGATTCCGATGCCCAGAGCGCAAACTATAAATTTTAACTGAATGTTATGCAGAATCTATTAGCTGCATGAGGTATAATTAAATTGTTATTTTAGGTATGTTTTTCAGTCTAAAAATTATTTTAAAAATATTGTGAGAATGTAGGTACATTTTTGAACAAAATCCTAGAAGGGTTACCCATTTTGAACACTCAATACATTGCGTAGAGTCCAACAAAGTTATAGACTCACTGCTGGCATATTTTATGAAACTATAAGGTTTAAGGTACGTGGACCCTAAAATCCTAGTTAGACCAATGACTTGTATCGGTTTATGGTCGAGCCCAACCATATTAAGTTTTGTTTTAAAAAAAAAATCCTAAATTAGACGTGGGCCCAGTTTGACTTAGCTGGCTAAGACACAAACCCTGTTTAGTTGGGCCTGAGTTGACCAAGTCCAATAGAGTTGGACCTAAATGTATTTCAAAAACCGCTTAATTAACATTCCAGGCTTTGGATATTTACGCCAGGTGAGGTGTAAGTACACCCAAGGTCTGGGATGTTACACAAATAGTCTACTAGCCTTCATCGAAATTTAATAACCATTATAAATATTCATATATTGATCGAGACCGACATCCCAAACTCTAAGCAAGGCAAACCTCAACTTTAACCATCATTGACAGTCCCAAGAATACTTAAAACAGTCCACAAACTTCATCCTAGTTTAAAACTCATCGTCATTAAAGAATAAATGAGGTCCTTTCTCTATTTTCCCATCATTACACACTTCAAATACTTAGAATCTAAAAAAATCAGTACCTAAGAGTCCATTATTATCATCATCAACTCATCATCAAGTGGGTTTTCATTCTTATTTCATTATTAAACTAAAAGCAAGAGCTTGGGAGCAATAACTCACCTCAAGATCAATTTGATCTCACCCAAATCAGTTGTATCAACCTTTAGATTCCCTCAAGAACATGGTTCTTAGTTCAAAATAAATTTCCTACACCCCATTTTCGTTTTCTATTGAAACCTTAATCATGAAACCTCAAATAACTTGATTTCAACTTCAAAATTTGGTAGGAAAACTTACCTTTGATGAGTAACAACCTGAAATAACTTATTGAGCACCTCCTAAAACTTAGATAAAGCTCCAAGATGATCCTTACAACATGCATGTTCATTTTACACCAAAAATCTCAAAACTTTCTTCATTAAAACAACCCAATAATTAATTTATAGTTAGATCTTACCTCCACCATCAATAACAAACCAAAGCTCTCTTCTTTCACCTTGATTTACACCATCAATTAAGGGTTTCAATCCAAAATCAGCAACATTAAGCAAGAACCCTAAGTTTTCTACATCTTCTCTTCTTCATCCCTTTTCTTCAAAAATAAAACGAAAATGAGGGAGGGAGGCGCCGATTTCCTCACCTCTCTGTCTCCCCACGATCTCCCTCTTCTTCTCCTTTGTTCTTCTTCTTCTTCTTCTTCTTCTTCTTCTTCTTCTTGCTGCTGCCATTTTGCTGCTGCTGCTGTCCCCCCCTTTTATTTTTCTTTTTTTCTTTTTTTTTCTTCTTCCCTTGCTACTGCTACAGCTGCCGGTCTCCCACTCTCCCTCTCTAATTCGAACTTCTCTCCATCTCTCTCACCCTCTATCACGATCTCTCTCTCCCTCTCAACGCACTCCCTTATTCTCTCTTTCTATGTTTTTTTTGATCAGCATATAGCTGATTGGGTGAGGGAAACAATGGGAGAGGTTTGGCTGGGCAAGAGGGTGGTGGCGGGTTGGCCCTGGCTTGCGAGTTGGGCAGCGGGTTAGGCCAACCCGTGGGCCCAAACCTAGCTAGAAATCCCTTTTTTTTTAACTCAACTTCTCACCCTCAAATAGTTTTCTTCTTTTATATTCTTTTGTGACAAAATATACATTCAAGGTGTAGAGTTCAACTCCAAATTTTTAAATTTTCAAAGTACACCTCCTCATCAATTAATTTTGCGCATAAGTAAATGAAAGTCTAAAATCCTTACGGTTATTAGTTGGAATAACTGTATGTCAATGTGACTATAGTTAAGGATCACACTATCACCTAATTAAAAATTACTAAGGTGATAAGAATACAACAAAAATCTCTAACAAGAGTATTGACTTATTCGATTCTTAATATGCGGAATTAAGAACAAGAATCGAATATTTCAATCTCACAACAAGTATAGAAATATGCACAAGAGATTTTGTTAACGAGGAAAACCCAAACTGGGAAAAACCCCGGGACCTAGTCCAGCAAGAATCCACTAAAAGTTATTGAAAACTTACAACCCGATTTACCACTCGATGGACACGATTTACGACTCCCTCTACGCTCCAACAGCTACGGTGTACAGTTCTTCCACAAATTCGAAATCCACGAATTTGCCTCTTAGTAGATGATGATGCGTCTCCAACTTGAACTCCACAAGTCCCGCACCTTGAACCAATACTTGACTCCTCAAGTATATCACCACAAGCTTGAAACTTCAAGCTCAACCACCGGAAATCCACCGGCAACAAAACTCAGGTTTTGAGTTAAAATGGGAAGGATTAAAGCATGTACAACAAGCTTGGAAGCTAAAGAATTAGAGTTGAAACTCTCCAAGAACTTGTTGATAAATAGGGTGAATGGTTGATTAAACATTGATGGTTCAATCCCTATTTATAACTCAAAATGTCCAGCACAAACCCAGAAATCTCTAGGTTGTATTAGGTCAAAAGCTAGACACAATAATGGAGATGAGGAGACATTCCATTGATCCCTCATCCCATTTAGAGGTGTTCCCCACGCACCAATAATTTCCCTAAAACATGCTTAAGAGGAAATGTGCAAAAAAGTGAAAAGGAATCACTTTACAGCTCACGAAACAGCTGAAATCGCACATATCTGGGCGTTGGTTTCGAAACCAAGAAGGTTGGTTTCGAAACCAAAAAAGGCCTGGAATGATTTTCATAACTTTGGTTTCGAAACCAATATGTTTGGTTTCGAAACCAAAGACCATCTAACATCATTCTGTAGCTTTGGTTTCGAAACCAACAAGTCAGTTTCGAAACCAAAAACCATCTGTTGGCATTTTTCAGGGTTGGTTTCGAAACCAATATGGTTGGTTTCGAAACCAAAAACCTCCTGACATCATTTTTCAACTTTGGTTTCGAAACCAACCTCCTTGGTTTCGAAACCAACCTTTGGCCACAGTACAAATGGTCACAGTTTCCCGAAAAACCGTGGTATTCTGACAGCATTCTTTCAAACACTAGTTTTAAGGGGTTTTGACATCTTTTGCCATTCCGTACTTTCTCATATGATCTAATATGAACTAACCACCTATGGTATTGAGTTACTAAGTCACTTACCATCCTAAAATGAGTTCCGGTGGTTTCTCATATGATCTAATATGAACTAATCACCTATGGTATTGAGTTTCTAAGTCACTTACCATCCTAAGATGAGTTCCGGTGGTTCTCATATGATCTAATATGAACTAACCACCTATGATATTGAGTTTCTAAGTCACTTACCATCCTAAGATGAGTTCCGGTGGTGAGTTGAGCTTCTTGGAGTCTTTGCTTCGCAACGAACCGAATGACTCACTAACTCTAACTCAAGTTACATTGACCATCTTGAGTTTACCTTTGACACGAAATTCGACAAATATGACATGAGTGAACTCATGGACCTAACAATCTCCCCCTTTGTCATTTTCGTGACAAAGCCATACATAAGAAAATAGTATAAAGAACCTTCCCCATTACAACTCGTATTTTCTTACACATGACTCAATAGAACTTAAAACACGGATTGTATAAAACAACCTGTTTCCTGCACATGCTCACAAAACAAGTCAAGGAATCTTATAAAATACTAAATACATACCTTGAAGAATGTTTAGAGCATTTAATGAAGGTAGAGATAATATCTCTCCCCCTTTGTCAAAGCTTCTCCCATCTTAAGATATCTTCCAATGGTGGTGAGTTGAGCTTTGCACAAGTCTTCTCTCCTTCACTATAAGTCTTCATTGGTTAAAAATGTAGAGACAACTTGCAAACTCTCATTGGCTATATTGAGTTTGATTTGACACGCAAATTGACAAAATCCATGAGGGAACTTATGGACCTTACAATCTCCCCCTTTGTCAATTTCGTGACAAAACCCATTCAACACCCATTCATAAGGTTCAATGAGAGATAAAAGACAAAACTCCCCCAAACAAATAGAGACATTAAACTCTATGGGTTGTCTTTAACTTGTTTCCTGCACATGTCCACAAGACACATCAAGGTACCATGGAAGTCATGAATATAAATAATGAATATGCTTACACTCCCCCTTGATAAGTGCTACAAGAATCTCTCCCCCTATGTGATAAAACTCGTATCACATAGTACTCCCCTTGCAAAGTCAAGAACACATAATTCTCCCCCTTTTTGTCACAAATAGACAAAGGATAGAAGACAACAAAAGTACAAGGAGAAACTGAGAAAGACAATGTATGGAAACACAAATACAAACCAACCAACCATAAGAATAAATATCTAACTAATTTTCAACCAAGTAGATAGTTAGATAGACAATAAGAAAGTATGGTGGAAGGCAAGTAAGAACATGTCACACACTATAAAATTTATCAAAGCTAGTTACAAGGTGTATCAGAGCTAAGATAAGAAATAAAACCAAAGTGTGTGAATGTATCCTGGTTTTGAAAACCAATGGAGAAAATGCAAATTTTTGGATTTTTTCAAATATTAGCTTAATGCAAATAATGAGCAAGCATGCACAAATATATGCAAATAAACAAAACATGCAAGCTCCCCCTCAACCAGATCATGAGAAAGATTTGAATCTTAAAACTAATCCGGTTCAACATGCATCAACACACAACAAATCTATGCTATCAATGTATGCAAGTAGAAAAGTTTTGTTGTGTCCAAATCATGTTGTCAAGGCTATCAATAATATAATACACAATCACAATTAAAAATTTCTTAATCATGAAATTGCAAAAATTTATTCAAATATAGCCAAGCAAGTTCTCAATCATGAAAATCACAACACTCAATATTCTGATTATGGTGTGTGTGTGTTGAGAGAACAATATCATTATGTGAGACCATCCTAAAAGGAAAATAAGATAAGGTTATCCATATTACCAATTTCTTCAAATCTGAACCTTACCTAGCATGAAAGAACTATCTCACATTGTTACCTATTAATGACCTTCATGTTTGAGTTTGAATGAAACTTGAGGAACTCAAGAGCATGAGACATAGATCACCAACTTGTTACCAATATTTTCCCTAAACTTGCAAGCGACTCTTATCCGAGGAGACACAACCAAGAAAGTACCCGTATTGGAACCAAGTGGGTCACTATGACGTCAAGATGAAGAATAAAGAACATAGAGTTCCCAATCTTTTTGCGGGATCTCACTCTTTTTGATGTTCAAACACCGAGTTCAACATTTTTTTTTTCTTTTTTTTACGAGAACTCACTCTTTTGGTGTTTCACCAAGCTCAAAATTTTTTACGAGAGCTTACTGTTTTGGTGACGTTTCATAACAAGATATAACAATATTTTTCAGCACTTCATCAAAACACAATATCCTAGTGAGAGATAGTCCAACCAGCTAGTTCAGTCCATTAATGAATCATAAGCTTTATTTTAACCCATCCAATGATTCAACTAGGATAAAATCACACTTACTCAAGAGGCTCTTATGTGCACAAGATTTATAGATCAGTCAAGAGAGTATATGGATTTAGAGAAGAGATTCACAAGCTATATCAAAATAAAATAAAGTAATTCAGATTTGTGAAATCTCTTATATGTTCAAGTATTCTATAAAAGATAGCCAATAACAACAAGAAGAACACTTAAAACATACATGTATTAGAATGCAATTTGTGAAAGCAAACTAATCTTCAAAACTCATTTTTCAACCCAAAAATAATATGCAATGCAAAACAGGGGAAAAGTGAGAATACAAACCTACAGAAAAAAATTCTGCTTGATGTGGTTGACCATCAATATTCACTACTTGTGTAGTAGCTTGTTTCTCAATCAATAACAAAGGTTTATACACTTCATTCAGTATTGACAAAGAAACAAGATGACAAACAAAAAAATATACACACATGTCCCAAAAATGATTTGACAATAAATGGGCATGCTGTAAAGTATGATACTTAGTAGATGAAATGTCATGTTCAAATGCAATAAGAACTTATCTACAAGTACATACAACAAACACTAGAATGCATAACAATCAACTAAAATGCAAACTAGTAGAACACTCACTCAACTACCCCAACTATATATGCAATCAAAACAAGGGAAGGAGTGAGAATATCAACAATCAAGTAATGGTACGACCACTACCACTAACCAATAAGTACTTAGATGACTTACCAGTATTGTATGTAGTGAGAGTTTCAAGACATGCCAAATCACTTTTTCTTACCCATATGGCCTTGAATTTCTTAAATGTCTTCATTTGATTTAAGTCCACATGAGTAGGTTTGGTTGTCTCAAGCACAACCTTTTTGGTCTTGTTTCTCTTCCTTTTCTTTGAATAAGATTTTGATCCAAAGGAATACATACCTTGTTTGTTGTTGTCAAGCTTTCCAATATCTCCAGTCAATGCTTGAGCCTTGTCACTCAATGATTTGATTCTTTTTAAAAGATCTTGATTGACATTATGAGACTTTTTGCAATCTTCTAAAAAGAATCTACATTTGTTCTGCAAATGTCCCTTATAACCACAATAAGAACACACATTATTAATGTTAGAAACTTTAGGCTTACCTTGTGGTTTTATAGCTTGCTTTGGGATATGTTGCTTGACAACTTGCTTTGGAGCTTGTTGGTCAACTTGCTTAACTGCTCTCTTTTGTGGAGGAGGAGGATGAGTCTTAGCTTTCACAAAGGTCGTCGACGTTGAGGTGCTAGCAACCTTACTTGGATCAAAGCCGAGTCCCTTCTTGTCACTCGAATTCTTCGATCCTTTCAACATAGAGACAAGGTTATTCGACCCATGATTGAACTTTATGAGCATCTCTTTAGACTCTTTTAGCTCATCCTTCATTTTTTGTATCTCTTCAAGAAGTGATGTGACTCTCTCATTAGTCACCACCAGCTCATTCTTGAGGAATTTGATTTCTTTATCTTTTCCTTCAAGAATCTCTTTGTCCTCTGCCTTCCTCTTAGAGGCTTCTTCCACTTGAAGAGTGAGATCATTCTTCTCAGTCATAAGACTTGAATTCTCTAGTTTGAGCTCCTTGTTTGCCTTTGACAAGCTCTTACTATTTTCAAGAATTCTTGAGAACAACTCTGTAGGATCAACATCATCCTCGCTATCACTTCGAAGATCATTAGATTCAGCTTGTATATCTTTTTCATGATCAACAGATGCAGCCATAGCCATTAGTTCAATGTTCTCTTTACTACTTCCTTTAGTAGCCTGAAGATCTTCAAAATCAGTATATAAATCTTCAAGGAGATCATAAGAAGATTCCACAAAGGTAATAAAAGCCTTAGTGGTTTCTTCTTTGTCTCCAATATGATCAGTATGAAGATCTTCTGATTCCATACTTATTTCATCTTCTGAGTGGACACAAGAAGATTCCAAGGAAGTGGTAAAAGCCACATAGTTTGCTTTATCTTCATTGTCACTTGAACTTACTGAATCATCCCAAGTGACCATCCTCTTTTTCCTGCTTTTGGACTTTTTGTTGGGACATTCATTGGAAAAGTGTCCAAAACCATGGCATTTAAAACATTGAATATCACTAGAGTTGTTATTTTTCTTATGAGCTTTATCCTTACTTAATGACTTACTCTTACTTGAGGATGAAATCCCATGTTTCAGAATTTTTCTTTTCTCGACTTTAAGAAACTCTATAAAATTTTCGAAAAGAAACTCAAGATCCTTATTATCACCATGATCATCCTCGTCTTCTGAATCAGTATAGGTGACATTCTTTGATGCTGCAAAAGCTATATCCTTTGAAGTCCTTGAATGATGCAAACTGGATTCAAAGGTTTTTAAGTTACCTGCAAGTTCTTCAGGAAGAATAGCATCAATATCTTTACTCTCTTCGATAGCCGTAACCTTGGCTTGAAATCTCTCCGGAAGAGACCTCAAAACCTTACGTACTATCTTAGAGTTAGAAATAGATTCACCCAAAGCAAAAGAATTGTTGACAATTTCATTTAATTTAGCATAGAATTCATCAAAAGATTCATTGTCATCCATTTTGATGGTTTCAAATTGGGTGGTTAACATTTGAAGCTTTGCTATTTTTACAGTTCTAGTACCTTCATGGGTTACCATTAAAATGTCCCATGCCTCTTTTGCTACTTCACAATTAGATATGCGACGAAATTCGTCAGCCGTTACAGCAGCAAAAATGGCATTGAGAGCCTTGCTATTTCTAGTAGCAGCTTCACTATCTATGGCATCCCATTGATCTTCTGGTTTAGGAACTACTCTAGAATTGTCTCTAGGTCCTACAATCATAGTAGGTGGAGACCAAGCAACCTCAATAGTTCTCCAAACTCTTTGGTCTATAGACTTTAAGAAAGCTCTCATCCTAGCTTTCCAAAAAGGATAGTTATTTCCATTGAATAATGGAGGTAAATTTACTGCACTACCCTCTCTTTGTGATTCCATAAGTCACAACAAGGATCACACTTAGGTTGTTAAACCCAGCAAGTGAACCTGCTCTGATACCAATTGAAAGTCTAAATTCGCCCTACGGTTAATGAATTTAACCGTATGTCAATGTGACTATGGTTAAGGATCACACTATCACCTAATTAAAAATTACTAAGGTGATAAGAGTACAACAAAAATCTCTAACAAGAGTATTGACTTATTCGATTCTTAATATGCGGAATTAAGAACAAGAATCGAATATTTCAATCTCACAACAAGTATAGAAATATGCACAAGAGATTTTGTTAACGAGGAAAACCCAAACTGGGAAAAACCCCGGGACCTAGTCCAGCAAAAATCCACTAAAAGTTATTGAAAACTTACAACCCGATTTACCACTCGATGGACACGATTTACGACTCCCTCTACGCTCCAACAGCTACGGTGTACAGTTCTTCCACAAATTCGAAATCCACGAATTTGCCTCTTAGTAGATGATGATGCGTCTCCAACTTGAACTCCACAAGTCCCGCACCTTGAACCAATACTTGACTCCTCAAGTATATCACCACAAGCTTGAAACTTCAAGCTCAACCACCGGAAATCCACCGGCAACAAAACTCAGGTTTTGAGTTAAAATGGGAAGGATTAAAGCATGTACAACAAGCTTGGAAGCTAAAGAATTAGAGTTGAAACTCTCCAAGAACTTGTTGATAAATAGGGTGAATGGTTGATTAAACATTGATGGTTCAATCCCTATTTATAACTCAAAATGTCCAGCACAAACCCAGAAATCTCTAGGTTGTATTAGGTCAAAAGCTAGACACAATAATGGAGATGAGGAGACATTCCATTGATCCCTCATCCCATTTAGAGGTGTTCCCCACGCACCAATAATTCCCCTAAAATATGCTAAGAGGAAATGTGCAAAAAAGTGAAAAGGAATCACTTTACAGCTCACGAAACAGCTGAAATCGCACATATCTGGGCGTTGGTTTCGAAACCAAGAAGGTTGGTTTCGAAACCAAAAAAGGCCTGGAATGATTTTCATAACTTTGGTTTCGAAACCAATATGTTTGGTTTCGAAACCAAAGACCATCTAACATCATTCTGTAGCTTTGGTTTCGAAACCAACAAGTCAGTTTCGAAACCAAAAACCATCTGTTGGCATTTTTCAGGGTTGGTTTCGAAACCAATATGGTTGGTTTCGAAACCAAAAACCTCCTGACATCATTTTTCAACTTTGGTTTCGAAACCAACCTCCTTGGTTTCGAAACCAACCTTTGGCCACAGTACAAATGGTCACAGTTTCCCGAAAAACCGTGGTATTCTGACAGCATTCTTTCAAACACTAGTTTTAAGGGGTTTTGACATCTTTTGCCATTCCGTACTTTCTCATATGATCTAATATGAACTAACCACCTATGGTATTGAGTTACTAAGTCACTTACCATCCTAAAATGAGTTCCGGTGGTTTCTCATATGATCTAATATGAACTAATCACCTATGGTATTGAGTTTCTAAGTCACTTACCATCCTAAGATGAGTTCCGGTGGTTCTCATATGATCTAATATGAACTAACCACCTATGATATTGAGTTTCTAAGTCACTTACCATCCTAAGATGAGTTCCGGTGGTGAGTTGAGCTTCTTGGAGTCTTTGCTTCGCAACGAACCGAATGACTCACTAACTCTAACTCAAGTTACATTGACCATCTTGAGTTTACCTTTGACACGAAATTCGACAAATATGACATGAGTGAACTCATGGACCTAACAATCTCCCCCTTTGTCATTTTCGTGACAAAGCCATACATAAGAAAATAGTATAAAGAACCTTCCCCATTACAACTCGTATTTTCTTACACATGACTCAATAGAACTTAAAACACGGATTGTATAAAACAACCTGTTTCCTGCACATGCTCACAAAACAAGTCAAGGAATCTTATAAAATACTAAATACATACCTTGAAGAATGTTTAGAGCATTTAATGAAGGTAGAGATAATATCTCTCCCCCTTTGTCAAAGCTTCTCCCATCTTAAGATATCTTCCAATGGTGGTGAGTTGAGCTTTGCACAAGTCTTCTCTCCTTCACTATAAGTCTTCATTGGTTAAAAATGTAGAGACAACTTGCAAACTCTCATTGGCTATATTGAGTTTGATTTGACACGCAAATTGACAAAATCCATGAGGTAACTTATGGACCTTACAGTAAATAACCCACAAAAATGACAATAGTACCCTCAAATGCGTGTGCTACTAATGTACCACACCACATGCTCCACCCCAAACAAAAAAGTCACTAACTCGTTGGGTTTATTCATAGGGTTGATTTACAGGGTCTCACAAAGATGGACCTTTGGAAGCGTGGGGCTCTGAAATTAGTTGATTTCGAGAACCAAAGAGATTTCGGGGTCTCTTTTTGTTGAACTTTAGAGGTATTGGAGGACCTTCGGAAGTTTGTTCTGATCTGTGTTTGAGCTTCGGAGGTAAAGATGGACCTTCAGAAGCGTCGGGCTCTGAAATTAGCAGATTTCGAGAACTGGAGAGACGTCGGGGTCTCTTTTGCTGAACTTCGGAGGTATTAGAGGACCTTCAGAAGTCTGTTCTGATTTGTAAGAGACTTCTGGGTCTCTTATGTTGATCTTCGGAGGTAAAGACGGACCTTCGGAAGCATCGGGCTCTGAAATTAGCTGATTTCGAGAACCAGACAGACGTTGGGGTCTCTTTTGCTAAACTTCGAAGGTATTGGAGGACTTCGAAAGTTTGTTCTTGATCTTGAGAGACTTCTGTGTCTCTTATTTGAGCTTTAGAGGTAAAGACAGACCTTTGGAAGCATTGGGCTCTGAAATTAGCTGATTTCGAGAACTGGAAAGACGTCGAGGTCTTTTTTGCTGAACTTCAGAGGTATTGGAGGACCTTCAAAAGTTTGTTCTTGATCTTGAGAGACTTCTGGGTCTATTAAGTTGAGCTTTAGAGGTAAAGACAGATCTTCGAAAGCGTCGGGCACTAAAATTAGCTAATTTCGAGAACCGGAGAGACGTCAGGGTCTCTTTTGCTGAACTTTAGAGGTATTGAAGGACCTTGGGAAGCTTTGTTCTTGATAAATGGGAGACATCGGGGTCTCTTTCGGAACTATTGATGACCTTCGCAAAAGTTTTGTTGAAGAGAGACTTCGAGGTGTCTTTATGTTGATCTTTGGACGTATTGACAGACCTTCTCAGAAGATTGATTTGGCTCTGAAATCATTTAATTTTGTGTTCCGGTTTGTTTTTTGTGGAACGCCCATACTTATTTGATTGACTGTCTGCTTTTTTGATTCGCAAACAGGTGAGCAGGTTTCTACATCTAGCCCGCTGCCACAGACTCGTCTTTGGCGTCGCTAAGAAATGCTAGGATAAAGTTCCACTTTTCTCCCTTTTTGACCTGTCTTAACTTTTCCTACACATTTGAACTTATTTGATGTATGCACATATATATATATATTTTTTTTCTATGTGATTATATGCACGCATATATATTTTTGAACTTTCGTATGCTGATACTTTATTTTGGATGTATGCATATATTTTGAGATTTTATATGCTGATGTATGATGAACTGAAAATGTCACTTATTTTCTGGGAATGTCCTCAATCGTCTAACTTGAGTAGTAGCCAATCAACAATGAACACCTGTCCTTCACTTTATAAGTGTATGACAGTTGTTCATAAGTGCTTGATAGCTGTATGTGCTAGCCAACTATTTGTTTACTTTTTTCTGTCAGGTTACCTTTCAAAAACCTCTTCTTGTCAGGTTTACCTTTCGAAAACCTCTTTTCTTTAGTGAGAAAGCTCCTTTCTCTACTGGAAAGCTCAATCCAAAAAGGTGCTCTTTCATTTTGCCCCCATTTTCTTAATATTATAAGTAATATTTAGAAAATCTTTTGAATGAAAGAAATTTTTTTGAAAAACCTTGTAGGATATTATCCTTCTTCTCCTCCAAATAAGAGAGGGTTCTGTTCGGAAACCTTCTTGTCTTTCCTTTTTCTATTTTAAGGAAAGCACCGGTGGGAAAAGTTGAAGGGTTTTCTTTGACTTTCGCCCCCAGTTAGCTCTATTTTTTGCACTTTTCTGTGCTTGAGCTGCGGTTTGCTTATTTCTACGCGTTTGTTCTATTTTTGTTTGTGAAGGGAGTCAGTTTATCTTTTCTTGCTGAAAAGTCTTTCCATGTTTTGAAAAGGTTTTCCTGAATTGAAGGCAGTTTTTGCCCCCGGTTCGTGGTCCCTTTGTTTCTTAATGAGCTGGACCTCTTGTGTTTTGTTTTTGCAAATTTCAGCTAACCTCTTTTGAAAGTAGCAGAGGTTTTACTTTTTGGAAACTTTTCTAAAGTTCTTTGAAGGTTTCCGGTAGACTGCTTTGTTGTTTGGAAAACAAAGTTTTGGTTTTAGTTCAGTACACAAAGTGTTGTAGTTTTATTTGGAAACCACTATTTTACTTGTATTGTAGGATTTGGTAGAGGTTCTTTCCGAGAACTTAAACTATTTCAAGTTTTCGTTTCCTCTATCTTTTTTCTTTCTTGTACTTGGTTTTAAGGTGAAACTTGGAAACTAATTTTTTTCTAATATTTAAGTTAGAATTTGAAAACCTCTTATTTTGAGTTTTTCGTGTACCTCTCTTGTTTTTTTATTCTGGGTGTTTTAGGGAAAACCCGAAAACCTCTTAGATTATGGGTTTTGAGGGGAAACTCAGAAACCTCTTAGATTCTGGGTTTTGAGGGGAAACCCGGAAACCTCTTGTTTTGTGTTTTCTTAAGCCTTTCTTATTTTGGGTTTTCTGCGATTTTTAATTGATTTCTTCAATTTTCAGAAACCTTTCCTACTTTACTTTTTTGTATGTTTTTTTGGCTTTATATTGGTTTGAAGCTTTTCTTTTTCAAGACTTTTAAGGCGTATCTTGAAAGCTTTTTTGTTATTGAAAAGTGAAACTTGAGAATTATAAAAGTAAAACTCATAGAAGTAATGTAATAGAAGAGTCATGGTCCAGTTCCTCGGGCTTCCTCCCTTCTCGACCAGACGAAGGAGATATGAATTCCATTCAGGCGGGTAAGGGCTTGGCTTGATCGTGTGTTCTCTCCTGGTTGGGTCGGAGGCGAAGACTGGCAAAGTTCATCATTCAGTGGTGGGGTGTTCATAGAAAAGAAGGCGTCGCCCAACGAGTGGCAGATTTAGATTGAGTCTCACTTGGATGCTGGGGGGATCCATAGATCCGGATAACTAACCATTCATTTCACTGAACCAAAGCTTCACAAGTTGTTGGAGCATGTGGTGTTGGAGTCAAGTTTTCTTCCAGCACTTGTTTTTATTGTAAACAGCTTTTTTCTGCTTGGTTTGCACTTTTTTTTAGACTTGCTCATTCCTTTACTTTCTCGAATTTTTCTTTTGTTTAGCAAACTTCAGTTTGTTTTTTGTTTCTGTTTGCATGAAACAATTTCAAGTTTGTTGGAAGAGGTTTCTTTTGGTACGCTCATGTGCTAATGTGCTGGAAACCTTATTTTTGTTACTGACAGCTGTTACCTTCAAGTTTATTTTATGTGAAGAGGTTTCATTTGAGTTTTACTGGAAACCTCGTTTTTAGTTCTGTACTTCAATTATGTGAAATGAAATGAACTTAGAAATGAACATTTCGGAGCTAGAAATATTAGTGAACACTCTAAACCCTAGGATGAAATTTAGAAATGATGGGATAAACCATTAAGTTAGAATCATTTTGAAACTCTAAATGTTTCATTAGAAATGAAATGAAAAATTAGAAATGAAATGAGAAATGAGAAATAAAAAATGAAAATGAAATCAAAGTAGAAATGAAATGAAAGTGGAAATGAAATGAGAAGTAGTAATTGGGTGTAATTAGTAAAGGTAGGATAAGGGGTGACCAAGAAGTGGGATCCACTTGGCAAAAACGTGGGCACAAGGGCTGCCTTGTACGCCACCTACTTTAGAGGAATAAAGTTTCCTAAAACCTAAAACTTCCAAATTTAGATAAACACCAAAATTTTAGTAATTTTCTAAATATTGGATAATTACTAATTTAAAGATTATTGCTAGCATATTTAGATAATGATAAATACTAAACCTTGATGAAAAAGGAATAAACTTAAGCCATTAGATTAAACCTATCTAAAAGTTACTAAATCCTAGCCATTGAAATACTTTCCAAAACATAAAACACTTAGGTTTCCTTAATCATCTAAAAGTGGTAGTATTTAATGTGAACCGTTAGATGAACTAGGGATTTAATCCTAGCCATCTAAAATAATTAAAACACCTATCCCCTTATGTAAAAATCAGCCCACACATATTAAAATTAAATTAGTTAAAACAAAAGGTAAATAAAAGAATAATTAGATAGTTTGAGATAAAGAAGGATTAGTGATAGGGGATAGATTTTAGAAACCTATTAAGGGTGGGATTGGGGAGGCCGGACCCTATAAAAGGGTGCTGGTCGAACTCCCTTCTCTCTCACACCAGCCCTTTCAACTAGAAAAAAAAAGAAGAAAAACCCGAAAACCCCTAGCCAATTTTTCTCTCTCTCTCAATCTTTTCTCATCTTCTTCAAACCCAAGTTTGAAGAAGAGAAAAACCCTGCAAGTTTTTGAAGAAAGCTTGGAGTTCTAGAGTCAAAAGAAGATCAAGTTAAAGCCGTGTGGAAATTGAGCGAAAAAGGTAGGGAGAACCAACATCCTTAAAACTTATTTTTCAAAATTTTCCGTTTTCTCAATTAGTTTAGTTGCATATTTTCAAACTTGTTTTTATAAAATATATATTATTTTTCAAAAAGTTTTCCGCATTAAATTGCATTGGGTTTTGGGTTGTGAAAACTTGAGTAAAAAAGGTATAAAAGCTATTACAAGTTAAAGTGGTAAGATGAGAGGTTTCTTTTTAAAAGATGCACCCTGGGTTGTGAGGTTAGTTGCCTTAGTAACCATGAGTAGTGATACTTACAAGTAGTATCAAAAAAAATAATTCTCAATTAATGTGTGTGTTATGCTCCATAAGTGAGGTATAAGATGTGCTCCATAGAGAGGTTAGATGTGTACTCCATAAGGGAGCTTGACACAATGTTATTGCATAAAATGTAATTTCTTCAGTTGTGATTTGTGATTGTGGTATTGTGAAAGTAATGTGTTATTTGGCCTAAGAAGCACTGCTTTGAGACGCATTCTCCATAAGAGAGAAGTTTATATCCAGATCCGTCCAGAGAAGACGGTGGTTGGTTTCAAGAAAAACCCTAATGAAGGAAGTGGAACATTAAATAATAGTAATAATAATGTGAGAAAGTGTACCTAGAGTATGCATAGAATAATGCATTACAGGTATTCATATATACATATATATAGTTGCATCTTGTCATCTTGTTTATTTCTTTATAGTTGTTGTTTTTAAAAAATAAACCTGTTTTCGATGGCTGACACCAAAATGGTTTTCAAAGTGTATTTGAGAGTTCAAACTTAGATGGTAGATAGGTTTTGAAAAAGGAAGAGTGAGTTTGAGAGGTTTCCCAAGATGGTTTCAAAGAGCATTGTTTAGATGAGGTTTTTGTGGCAAAAAGAGCCTATGGATTTTTCGAAAAAGGTGTCAGGACATCAACCTATGTTTTGGTTGTACCTACTGAGCTTTGCTCACCCTAAGTTTTTACCCCCCCTATGGGTACAAGAAGAGTTACACGAAATAGAACCCGAAGTGCCGAAAGAAAAGCTACTTAGAAGTACGTACAACTCCAGAAAACTGAGAAAGAAGATGATAGTTACTAGATCACTGGGAATAAGGGATTTTTGATTTGTTTTCTTGCTTGATATGATTAGTTTTAATTTTAATTGACAAGGAGCAGTTAAATATTATATACAATGATGCATACTTATGATTAGTTTGATTTGGTAAAGTTAAAAGCATGATAGTTTAATACCTATGAATGTTTTCATGTTTTCTGTTATGATGCATGTTTAAATGGATGTTTTGCATTTAGCAATATTGATCATTATACTCTGAAGTTAAACCATTGAAAGACTCATCATAAACTGAACCTAAGAGGTTGACCTTTAGACTACCCTAAGTCGGATCAAAGTTGCTGCAATTTCTAAAATTTTCACATTGGTCTGAGTTGAGTACGATTTCTGTGTAAAACCATAGAGAATTAGTTTCCATTTAAAACATAGAAGTTTTATATATGGAAGTGTAGTTTCCATAGAACTTGACCCCATAGGGATCCGAGTTTTGGTTAGGGAGATAAGGCCTGCATTTCGCTACTGATGCAATAACTCTGACAGAAACATTTCCAAGTAGTTTAATCCTTAACCATTAGTATTGATGACCCTCAATCTTTAACTTCAATTAGGATGATTAATTGTAACTTAACCCAGAGAATTAGAGGTTTTACATAGTGCTCAACTAGGCATTAGGTAACACTCCGAGGCCTGGGTCGTGGTTTCGACTCGAAAGTGGGGTCAGACCATTGGGAGTCCGAGGTTGAGGTGTCACAATTTCAGACCGAATATTTTGTTCGCTTTCTTATTTAAACATTAGGTTTCTCTTTCCATCATACAATTTACGATCTTCTATAGGAATCCCGCACTTTGGAGGACATGGTTTGGAATAACCCATCAAACCATGCATCACTTCTTAATATTACTTATTAAAGGAATGTTTTCTTCATCGCTTTTCATGGAATTTAACATCGTGAAATAAATATCAATGCACGTAATATATATGTATAGATGTATATATATATTCACTAGTTCATGGAACTCAGCCCTTCATGAACATATATTCAACCTCAAAATCAAAGGGAAACAATAAATTTATTCTCACAAACTAGCCGCGTTTCCCTTACCTTTATCGCGCGATTTGACGGTTGATCCACTAGTTTCTTCCCCTTCCTCTAAGCATTAGAACCTTGAGTTTTTTCTAAGTTTTTGAAGAAGAAAACCCACCTTCACAGGCCTTGAAGTTGCTGCCGTTTTTCACCTTCTCTTCTTTTTTTTTGTTCAACTCTCAATAATGAAGAGATTTAGAGGGATCGACCCGAGTATAGCCGATCTCTCCCTTTCTCCTAGATTTTCTCTATCTCAACTAACTTTCTAAAACTCTTCTCACTTTCCTAGTTATCTTTTTTGACCAAAATAGAGATTTAAAATTCTATTAGACAAGGAAGTCCACCCTCACAAGCTTACACGATTAGGCTTCTTAATTTTGGATGGTGGTGATCACCACCCAAAGGTTCTTAATTTTTACTTCATGAGAAACCGTAGTATTTCAAGTTTATCCAAGTGAGAAGGTTAGCTAATTAGTTAACAAAATTTTAGGAAGAGAATAGAGGAGAGATCGATCTCCTCATGGCTTGGCCGATTCCCACAAAGTGGGTCTTATTTTTATGTCAAATTAATTTCCTAAAAATTATGGAAACCCACTAGGGTGTTCACAAGTGTCCTTAGATTAGATCCAATAGTTCAGATGATCCCAAACCTTGCTAGATTACCAAAAATAACCCTACCTTTAATTTAGTGTAAGTTTTCTAAGTTTTGTGTAAAAATGGGATTCCTAACAAATTTAACATGTGTAGGTCGATTCTCTCCTATGGAGAGATCGACCACACTCTCTCTTCTAGTTCTATTTATTTTATTTTATTTTTCTTTCCAAAACTCTAAAATTTTCTCCATAACTTATTTCATAAAATATCTCCTTCCAAACTAACCTAGAGTAATTCCCAAGACTTAGTATTTTCTTCCTCTAGGTACACACGTTTTCTACCTTAGGTGGGATCCACACGATTTCCACATACACCATATATATATATATATCTATATTTATGTATATATATACATATACCCAAAATTGTACACCCACCTATACTTCCGCATATGCATGCATTTAATTAAGGGGGAACGGCCAAAAGGCCCAAAATGATTTTTTTTTCAGTCTGTTTAGTCCACCAAATTTTATATAAGTCTATTTTGTCCAAAAATAAAATTTGGACAAAGCTGCCCTTTAACTAATTTATTTTTTAGATCTTCCATTCCACATGTTCTTCCCTTCTTGATTTCTTTCAATCTCTTCAGTTGTTTCACCACGTACAACCCCACTTTACCCTTCTCTCTCTCTCTCTCTCTTGCGACAAATCCCTGATAGTTAATTACCCTGGTTAATTAATTAAGGGGAGTCGAACACACTAGTACTCCAACCTCCAAGTTGAAGAAGAGAGTTCATGGTGCCAAACATTGGCTCGAATCCAATATCCTTCAAGATATCTCTGCTCATCAGATCCTACAATTTGAGGAAGAGAATAAGAGAGAAATGGGAAAGATCTGATTAGGAAAAAAAAAAGAGAAAGGAGAAAGAGAGAAAAGAAGGAAAAGAGAGGATAGAGAGAGAAGATAGGGACCTAAGAGAGAGAGAAAACAAAGGAAAGAGAAAAAGAGGAAAAGAAGAGAAAGAGATAGAAGAGAGACGAAGAAAAAATTCAACATAGATCTATCCAAAAACGTTTTTGCATGAATGGTCCATGCAAAAACGTTTTTGCATGAATTATGCAAAAATATTTTTGCAGGAACTATGCAAAATCATGTTTCATAAATGATTTAGCATAGATCTATGCAAAAATGTTTCACATAATGAATTAGCATATGCAAAAATATTTTTGCATGATGTTTTTGCATAAATTTTGTGATTTTTTTTTTCGAAAACTATTCTTGACTAGTCTAGTTTCAAATATCTCAAAAAGTGCTTTCTAAATATATGAATTTTGTCAAAATCTGAATTTTAGTTGAAGAGATATAACATTTTAAAGTTTAAAAATAAAAAAGATAACTACATTTCTCTCTCATACAGGAATGTTTAGTTGAAGAGATATACAGTGATGATCTGATCTGGGTTTTCAATGAAGGCACAAGGAATGTTTATGGTGACCTTTTTATGCTTCAAAAATGGAATCCATCGGTGGATTTTGTGATGTGGTTATTAATACTGAGGCCTTTTGGATTAAGTTATCTAACCTTTTGTCGGAACACCTGAACCGACATGTTCCAAAACAAATTGCTTCTGTTGCGGGTGTGGTGATCAAAATTTGGCCTTTCCCTGGGATTCCCTTTAATGATGAACCAATATGGGCTAAAGTTATCATAAATCCTTTGGCTCCGATTTAAACAGGTACGAATGCTAAAAAGATTAATGGGGAATATACTTGGATTGATTTTGCTTATGATGACCGGCGAAGTTCTGTACCTTCTGTTTGATTATGGGTCACAAACAATCCTCCTGTGTGGCTTTTGCTGCACTTGCTGCCGATATGGTTAACCGGCGTTCCGATGACCTACCATCAACTCTCTATTCTGACTCTGGTTCAGAGGATGACTTTATCATTCACCTAAACCCCCATTCTAACACTGATATTATGATGCGGAGGGAGGCGTATGATGAAGATTCTGCAACCTCAGTCATCGGTGGTGATATAGACGGTCGTTGTGATGAATTTGGGTTGTCCGCCGATCCTCCTTTGGGCCTTTCGATCTTAGGCCAATGTGGGAGGCCTTTATCTATATCTCCTTCTGGACCAAGTGTTCTGGCAAAGCCCTTTGGATTTGAATGGCCTGGTACTCCTCACAGGACCAACTGTCTCTATAGACCCTCAATTGCATCATGGGGGCCCATCAAGTACTGATATTCAACCCAAATTTGATGATGAGTTAATTTTTGAAGTTAATGTGAATCCAATTGAAGATCTGGTAGTCGCTATCCATGGTTATATTGATCCAGGCAACATAATTCATGTTTCTCAAATTATTTGTCCTCCGATTCTTGCTATGGATCTAGTGCATCATGTTTCAGTTCTTGAGATTGGTCTGACTGATGTGCTAGATCAAGTAGTCATCCCACATTACTCTACTGGTTTATCTCTGGAGATTATTAATGCCTTGAATGTCATACCTTTGTTGCCACCTATTATTGTTGGTGATCTCTCTCTAGCTATCACAGAGGAGATCACATGAGATTCTTCTTCATCTTCAGCATCCGATGGGACTCGTGCGCCTGATCGTAACTTCAACAATCTGTCTCCCCCGGATTCTCTTATACCTGCTCTAACTTCAGTTCTTCCTGGTGCCCAGGTAAGCGCTCTTTGTTATTTATTATTTGATCTGTCCTCCCTTTCTATTGAGTGTGCCGTTATCCTTAGTTTTCTACATCTAGTCTGCACTATGAAAATTTTGTCGTGGAATTGTCAATGCTCTGGAAAGGTTCTTTCTAGATCCCACCTCAGGAAATTAGTTTCATCTTATGTTCATGATATCATATTTCTCTGTGAAACTAAAGCTGCTAGTGATAAATCGATCTCCCGTCTGATGCATTCATGCCATTTTTACAATCTATGCTTGGTTCCTGCATTTGGTAGATCTGGTGGATTATGTTTAGCTTGGAGGGATGATGTAGGTTTAGAAATTCTCCACTCCAGTAGGCATATGATAAATTCTATGGTTAATTCTAAGATGGACAGTGGAATGAAGGAATGGATCCTTACTTGCTTCTATGGTAATCCAAATAAGCCTGATCGTTTAAAAGAATGGGATTTTATTGCTGAGATGTCTTCTCATGTGACTCAACCATGGATTCTCCTTGGTGACCTCAACTTTATCTTTGATCAATCTGAGAAGAAAGGTGGGAATGCTTTTATTTTTAGTGATACTAAGGACATAAAATATATAATTGATCAGTCAGGACTTCTTGACCTTGGCTATGTGGGGCCTCCCTTCACGTGGTGCAATGGTCAGTCAGTCAGGAATTCATGAAAGGTTGGATCGGGCTTTAGCTAATAATGAATGGACTTCTTTGTTCCCTAATGCTCTAGTTGAGCATCTTCCTCCCATAGGGTCAGATCATGCCCCTATATTATTAACTTCTTCCCCTTCCCCTAAATCTTCTCCTAAGCCCTTTAGATTCTTTAATCTATGGCTTCAAGAAGACTCCTGTATTCAGGTGGTCAAGGAAGCTTGGTCCTAACACCCCCTGGTTCCTCTGCTTTCCAGCTTGCTTCTGGCTTAAGAATTATAAAAAATCATATCAAAATATGGAATCGTGATGTTTTTGGGCATATCCAGACCCAAATTAACTCTTTATTAGCTAATATCTCTGATCTTCACTCTAATAATTTGAATGGTTCTTTGAATGCTTCTATTTATCTTCTTATTTCTGATCTTGATAAAACTTATGGTCAACAAGAAGAATTTTATAAACGAAAGTGTGGTGATTTATGGGTCTCTTATGGGGATAAAAATACAAAATATTGTCATACCACTACTGTTAAAAGATGGAGACGTAATAGAATTGATTCTATTTTAAATGATAATGGAGTGTATCTTAAAGATCCCTTTGATATTAGTCAATGTATTACCTCTCACTTTTCTCTGGTTGCAACTAGTGATGGAGTAGGTGATCCTGATTTAATTCTTCCCTTATTGAATAATATTCCCTGCTCCATTACTAGTTCAAACAATGAGAAGTTGTTAGCAATTCCATCTATTGAATAACTTTTTCTCATTTTAGATAATATGCATCTGTCGAAATCCCCTGGTCCTGATGGCTTCCCAGCTAAGTTCTTCCAACACCAGTGGGATATGTTATCTTCTTCTATAGTCTCTATGATTCAAGAATTCTTTAAATCTAAATTTATTCTGAAAGAACTTAATAATACCTTTATTACTTTGATACCTAAAAAAGAAAATCCTAGCTCTCCCTCTGATTTTAGACCTATAAGTTTATGTAACACTGTTTATAAAATTATCTCTAAACTTCTGGCTAATAGGATGAGACCTTTTCTGGATAAAATAATTTCTGCTTATCAAGCTGCTTTCGTGCCTAATAGGCATATCTCTGATAATATCATTCTAGCACATGAAATTATTCATACGATGAGGAAAAAAAAGGTAAGGGGGGGCTTATGGGTATTAAGATTGATATGTCCAAAGCCTTTGACAGGATTGAATGGCCTTTCCTCTTACAAATTATGACTAAAATGGGTTTTTCTCCTAATTGGTGTGATCTTATTAATCAATGCATCTCAACTACGTCTATTGCTCTGTTAGTCAATGGCTCTCCAGGCCAGAGATTCAACCCTTCGAGAGGCCTTAGACAGGGGGACCCGTTATCCCCTTGTCTTTTCCTTATCTGTACGGAAGCTTTTAGTAGATTACTAAGCACTGCAGAGGAACAAAATCTTATTTCTGGTATCAAAATTAGCAGAAGAAGTCCTTCTATCTCACACCTTCTCTTTGCTGATGATTGTCTCATTTTTGTTAGAGCAAATCTTATTGAAGCTCATAATCTTTTAGATATTCTTAATTCTTTTTGCAAAGCTTCTGGTCAAATGATTAACTTTGATAAATCAGGTATTTTCTTTAGCCCCAATCTGCCTAATAGATTTGTTAGAATGCTCATTAAAATCCTTAAAGTTAAGAAAATTAATATTAAAGATAAATATTTGGGCGTTCCCTTATTTATTGATAAATCTAAAGTTAATTGCTTTGAACCTCTTCTGATTAATTTTCATAAAAAACTTCAGAATTGGAAAGGTAGACTCCTCTCCCAGGCAGGCCGATCTAATTTGGTCAAATCAGTCCTTGGGGCTTTATCTATCTATCAGATGGGTTGTTTTACGATTCCTAAGAAAATTGCTCATCAAATGAATTATTTTTAACGTGACTTTTGGTGGGGCAAACTCAACCAGCCTAAAGGCTTATATCTTAAGGCTTGGAAGGCCTTATGTAAGCCTACTAATCTTGGAGTCTTAGGTTTTAGAGATACTCAATTAGATAATAGGGCTCAATTAGCTAGAGTGGGTTGGAGGCTTGTCCAACATCCTAACTCTCTTTGGGCCTCTATCCTCAAAGCTAAATGCTTCCCTAATTCATCTCCTTTATCTAGTTCTATAAAACAAACAGGCTCTTGGATTTAGGGTTGTATTAGAAAAGAGCTTGCTGATATCAAGACCTACAGTATTTGGGAAATAGGTTAGGGTTATGATATTAACATCTGGTATGATTCTTGGATCCCTGATATTCCTAATCTTATCTTTCTTTCTAATTTTCTTGATATCAACCTCCCCTCCATTTCTACTGTCAACCAACTCATTAACCAAGATGATCTCTATGGGAATCACATTTTACTTAAGTTCTATTTTCCTGCTGATATTCAGGTTAAGATTAGTAATATTCCTCTTTCAAAACTAAGAACTAATACCCTTAGGTGGTCTCTGAACAATTCTGGCACTTTCTCGGTTAAATCTCTATACCATGTGAAAGTCTAAAATCCTTACGGTTATTAGTTGGAATAACCGTATGTCAATGTGACTAAGGTTAAGGATTACATAATCACCAAATAAAAATAATGTTGGTGATAAAGATGGAAAC
>MVGT01001871.1:51307-64881 GCA_002174775.1 Macleaya cordata
ATCATTTCCTTCTGTCATGATCAGGCCTGTGGTGGCCATTTTAGCTCAAATCGAACTACTGCAAAAATATTGCAGTCAGGATTTTATTGGCCTACCCTTTTTAAAGACACTCATAGTTATCGTTCAACCTGCCCTAAATGTCAACAATTAGGGAGAATAGCCAAAAGGAATGAGTGGCCCCAACAATCTATCTTTGTTGTTGAAATCTTTGATGTTTGGGGTATTGACTTCATGGGTCCTTTTCCACCATCCTATGGTTACACCTATATCCTTCTGGCAGTAGATTATGTGTCCAAATGGGTAGAGGCCTTAGCCACCAAGACCGCTGACCATAGAGTTGTGGTGAATTTCTTCAAAGACCTAATTTTGCCTAGATTTGGTACACCTAGAGCCATCATTAGTGATAATGGTACTCATTTTTGCAATAAAGTCTTTGCGAGCCTCATGTCTAAGTATGGGATAACCCACAAAGTTGCCCTATCTTATCACCCACAAACAAATGGTCAAGCAGAAGTGTCAAATAGGGAGATTAAGCAAATTCTACAGAAGACTGTTAACCCCAACAGAAAGGATTGGCCACTTCGGCTATCTGATGCTTTATGGGCCTATCGTACCGCATTTAAGACCCCTATAGGAATGTCTCCGTACAGGTTAGTCTATGGAAAAGCTTGTCATCTCCCTGTTGAGTTAGAACACCGAGCCTACTGGGCTATTAAGACCATGAACTTTAACTTAGATAAGGCCGATGACCGTAGGAAACTCCAGCTCGATGAATTGGAAGAGATCAGAAATGATGCCTATGAAAGTTCTAAGACTTGCAAAGAAAAAACCAAATTGGCACATGATAAACACATTCTTAGGAAGGAGTTTTTCCTTGGTCAGAAGGTCCTCCTATATAATTCTCGTTTAGAATTATTTCCTGGAAAATTACGGTCACGTTGGTCTGGTCCTTATCTCGTTCATAACATTGCGAGTCATGGTGCTATTGAAGAAGAGGATCCCAAGAATGGTAAGTTATTTAAAGTAAATGCTCATCGTCTTAAGCCTTTCCTTGAGATTCACCCTAGAGAGATTGAGGAAGTCTTACTTGTTGATCCTCAATACCAGTGAGGACTTGTTTGGGGGTGTACCCCATTTTCGTCTGGCTGAAGACGTTAAACTTAGCGCTTCTAGGAGGCAACCCTCACTTCAGTTGTATATATGTAGTTAGTCTGGATTGATTTTTGAGAACTCTATTTAGATGTTTTTCACTCCATCTCACTAGCTCCGTAACTGCTTAGATTTCAACTTCATCAGAGTAGGATTTCTTTTGACTCTATTTTGTGTGCTCTATTGGTTAAGGTGTTTGGGGGTAGTTTTGTCTTCCCCCACTCGTCTGACTAACGTCAAACAAATGAGGTAATGTGTTCCAATTTTAATATTTCCCTTTCAAACTGTATTTTGTTCCATATTTCTACACTTTTGGTGTCATAATTTTTACACTGGGGATAGTGTTGTCTTTTGTTTGGGGGTGGGAGATTATCAAATTCGTACCTCTTTTGAAAATCTAGAGTCATTTTCTTTTGTTTTATTTAAAAAAAAA
Organism: Macleaya cordata; assembly: GCA_002174775.1. Taxonomy (NCBI): domain Eukaryota; kingdom Viridiplantae; phylum Streptophyta; class Magnoliopsida; order Ranunculales; family Papaveraceae; genus Macleaya; species Macleaya cordata. The sequence goes on from MVGT01001871.1 coordinate 52,890, forward strand.
AGGTTTTCACATTTTCTCGGCTTTTAGATTTAGTACCCTATCAATGATGAGATTGGATTATCTGATGATTTAACTCATGAGGGCCAAGGGTTGTTAATGTATAGTTTGAAGTTTAGTTTGTTACTATTTTGTTATAAGTATAATCTTTATGTCATAAGTACTTGGAAACAGAATTATTGTGCACAAACAGCCACCTAGTTCGATTTGAGTTAAAAAGTAGTTAATTTTTTAGGAACCAAAGGAATAATAGTGGAGACTTAAACCCTATGAGTTTAGAGCCTTTCACCTTTGTATAGAGTATTTACGCAATTCTGAGTTACAAGATGACTCACCTTTTTCTTGAACATCGTTCTAATTTGTTGTTTAGTCTCATTATTCTTCACTTTGGTTGATCACTGAGGATGACATTTCTTTCGAGTTACGAGAAACATAGGTCTTGTAGTCTATTTGAAGCTTGAGCATCATACTAATCCTTAGAAATGGCAAAAGGCATTTTTAATTTCTCGTTTGGGCCTATTAGACCACCTTGCAGAATAATTCCGTTAGAAACAACTTTGAGCCTTGCACAAGTTAGCATTTTCTTTGTTCACCATTTTCACCTACTCTCTAAAAAAAAAAAAATAATAATATCCATACCCATTTGTGTTTCTGAATAGTGTTAGGAAAGAAATAGATGAAGGGGAGAAATGAAAAGCCAAAATATGAGAAGCTTGGAGGAGACAGTTATTGTTAGAAAATTTAAATGTGGTCAAAAAAAAAATTCAAGAAAAATATTCGAGAGAAATTCACAAAAGAGCTCTCTATTCCAACAATGAAGTGTAGAAGATGATAAAAAAAATTCCCTTGGAGTTACTTTGAAGTCCTACCTTTTCGAAAACACTTTTTGTTTTACATTTACCATTTTCTTTTTAGCCTAACCCAAGCCCCATTACAACCAAATAAAGTCTTTTTAGATCTTTGGTGAGGTGTGATAGAAAGTAGATGATAGATGAGAATACGCTATGGTGAGTAACTCGACATTCTTAAGTGATCAACATTCTTTCCATGAGACTACTTTAATTTTTCTATATCCGTTGTTCTTCAAAGTATGTGAGATGTTTGGATTTTGTACTCTTTTCCTCACATGCAAGAGAGAAATTACCCATATCAGAGTGATTCTTTCAGAGAGAATAACCTGGTAAGATTTGGAGTCAAAGCGTATTTTCTGAAGGTAACTTAGGAATTCTATTACTTGTATACTAAATTGTATTAGGATGGCTGTTAGCACACACTTTTACTTTGTTTCTAAATACTGAAGAGGTAAAGTCTATATTTATACTATTTTAGCACCTCTCTAAATTTGTTAAATTTCACATTTACACCCCTTGCCTTTCCTTTATTTTGATGGCAGAAAAATTCTCTAAAAAAATAGGGAAAAATCATTCTTTTTAGTTTCGAATTTTGTGGGTATATTCATTGCGAACCCTCACGAGGCTATAACTCGTCCACTAGGGGAAACCTAGGGGTTTAAAGGCTTATTGCATATGCTAAATGCAATCGAAAGCGGTCAGCGAAAGTGACGCACTCAGTTTTTGTACAGTTAGAATTTTTGTTAAGTTTTGGTAGCTTATCTCTTTTTCTTCTCTCTTTTGCACGAGGACTAGTAAAATGCTATTTGGGGGTAGTGTGATAAGCACTCAAAACTGTAATATTTGACCCTTAAAAAACATTTTACTAAACCTTAGAATTGTTAAAAAAAGAGCTAATTGTGATAATTTTGTATTTTTATAGGGATTAAGTTTGGAAGTCTACAAAATGAGTCAAAAAGCATGTGAATTAGCCCAAAGAAGAGAAATTGGGTCACTTTACAACACAAGAGGCGGTTGGTAAAGATGGCTTGAGAGCTAGTTGTTCACGTAATAGGTCCTGAGTTCAAACCTTAAAAGCTGCAAAATTTTAAATATTTTTTTGGAGTTTTTCTAAGAGCCTGAGAAGCACTGGATCAGAACCTGAGCAGCACTCGATCATTATCTTCTAGCAAATCCAAGATTCAGATTCAAATTCGAATTCAAATTCAAATTTGTCTTATCTTATCTTTACACAGATCCATAATTCAAATTCAAAATTTGAATTAGTCTTTTATCCTCCATCTGTTATCCTAACCGTCTATTTTAAAACCCTTATCAATCTGGGCCGTTCAACTGCTGATAATTTTTGAAGACCATTGGATCCTCCAGAATCATCTCAACCGTTGGTGCAGCCTCCAGAAAAACTATAAATAAAGGGCATTTCCATCAGTTGTATTCATTCCAGAGTACTGAGAGTTGTAGTACATTGAGAGAGAAATTGAGAGTTTATTTTCAGTTTTAGTTGTAATACATTTAATTCAGTAATGCAATTTTATTTCTCTTTTTCTTTCTTCCATATCATGTCTGCTTAATTTATTTTCAAGAGAGGGATGAAGCCACCATGGCTGACATGTATTTAGTTTAGTATTTATTTTTCTTATTTATGTTTTCCTCCAGAGAGACTTCTATGAAGATCTCAATGATCAACGCCTCCTATGGAGCGTTGGGGGAATCATAAATCTTTGTCTATAAAGTTTATATTCCTTTTCTTCAGTTTTTTATTGATTAAAAATAAGGAAAGGATTCTTTGTGATTGCCTTCTAGGTAATACAAAGAATGCCTGTTCTTATTTACATTAGAATAAGGAAGAAATCCTGGTGGATACATAGATAAAGAGTAAGTGAATGCTAAATTATTTACATGGATCTGTGGTGGTGGATTCCATTCTCTTGAGAATCCATCCCATTTGTTCCTAAATTATCAGTTTAGTTTAGTTTATTTATTTATTTCAGCAATCCCAAAATTATTCTCAATTAATCACTTCCTTTAATCTCATTAGTTTAATCTGAAATTAATCTATTTTCATCGGTTCTCTACTTGATTTGGTTTGATATCTTACTTACCACTTTACTATTTTAGTAGAGAAGTTGCAGGTTTTTGTATTGGTATAAGATCCACAACGACAATTTAATCTCAAGATTTTACACCTTTCACTTTTTAATTTTGGATGGTGGTGATCACTTGATCACAGTCCAAGGGTTCACAATATTTTTACTTCATGAGAATCCCTAGTATTTCAAGTTTATCCAAATGAGAAGGTTAGCTAATTAGATAAAAAAAATTTAGGGAAAGAATAGAGGAGAGATCGACCTCCTCATGGCTGGCCAACTCCCACAAAGTGGGTTTTATTTTTGGGTAAAAATAGTTTACTAAAATTTATGGAGGCCCACTACGATGTTCACAAGTGTCCCTAGATTAGATCCAACGGTTCGGATGATCCAAAACCTTGCTAGATTACCTAAAATAACCCTAACTTTAATTTAGGGTAAGTTTTCTAAGTTTTGGAAAAAAATGGGATTCCTAACAAAACTTAGGATGTGTGAGTCGATCCTCTCCTATGGAGAGATCGACCACACTCTTTCTCTTTATATTTACTTTTTTTTCTAAAACTCTAAGATTTTCTCTACAACTTATTTTCCTAAAATATCTCCTTCCCAACTCACCTAGAGTTTTCCCCAAGACTTAATATTTTTATTCCTCTAGGTTGTATACGTTTTTTACTATGGGTGGGGTCCACACGGTTTCTAAATTCACTATATATATATATATATATATATATATATATATATATATATATATTCATATATCGCATGCATTATTCATGTAAGAATAATAATAATGATATATTATATTATATCCATATATATATACGTACACGTATTTTGGTATGCATGCCTAGTGTACGTGCCAAGTTTCACGTGCAGACATGCATGCATGTAAACTTTTACGTAAAAACCTTAGCTATATGCGTTGTACCTCTATATATGCCATGCAAAAGTATTTTTGCAACTATTCAATTATTCATTTCATGCATTTAACCCTACACTTGTTATGCCAAAGCAATTTTGCGCTACTCTTCATCTCATCCTATGCATGAGATACTAGTTTAGTTGAAGGTTGGAATCAATCCGGCACCCGATCACTCATCACACGAAGTCACGTGTGGCATTACTTCCTTTCACGTGCATAGTTTTAGTTGTCATGCTCTCTTCACACATGCCACCCCACATTGGGTGTGCCCCAAACCTTGGGCCCAGCCTATCGGTTTTTCAAGGCCCACACAAAAATTTTTATGGTGTTACAATTTGGACAGCTTTTTTTGTTAATTTTAAGTGCTGAATCAGTTAAATGGTGGAATTTATCTTGTTTGGGATTACTTGAAATGATTATAGATTAGATACTTACAATAGGTGTTTATAGCTCTTGCTTTTGAAGTTATTATTATGATATTAATGAATTGATAGGACTCGATTTGTACAAGAAAAATTTGAGGTTGTAGATATAGGAATGTTGGAGTTTCATTTGTAAATCAACTTGGTTATGTCAGGCCACGAATCTAGGTGATTTTGGATGAAACCATCATACTGGAGACCTTGAGGATAAATCTAAGCTTAAGATGGGCTGGTTTACTTATTTTTGGACTGTTGAGGATTACTAGTATATTGGAGAATTATAATGAAGTTCACTTTATTCGATGCTTTAATTAATAGTCTTGCCTTGTCTTTTGGTAGAAAAGGATGATTAAAGATTTTGAAATAGGTGTAGTATTAGTTCTACTAACTTTGAGGTTTAAAGTAGTACTCTAAGTAGTTGATGATTCTTAAGTTTGATTTTCATTACTTCTCTTCTATTTATTTGATTTTTGGTTCTAAGAACTAGAACCTTATATCGTCTCTTTTGTTTTCTTTCTCCAGTTGGTGAGCTGGGTGTTACAGACTCCTTGGGTGACGAGGATCAGTTTTTGTATCGCTAGAGGTGGGTGGTCAATTCATCTTAATAACACCCAACCATTTTTAAAAGCATGTTTCTAAACCATTATGTATGTATTTTGTATCCAAGGCATGGCATGTGACTTTAGATAACAAGGAATAATTGTGATGAAGAAAACTTTAGAACTTGTTATTGCATTTTACTTAGAAAATGCTTGCTATGACAAATGATGCATGCTTCATAAATTATCAGGTTTTACGAACATTTCACATGAATGGTGATTCACAATGACCTTTGATTTTGTAAAACATGTCTTATGCAAAGAGATGAAGTTTATGCTGGAATATCATGGTTAATGGAGTTTTGAGAAGCCTTTGGGACTTTGTTTTAAGTTTCCAATTATGATGGATTTTCTTGATGCAAGGATAGCTGTGTACACATTTAGTGGACTAGTGCCTACGTTATTTTGACTTAGATTGTCGTACCTTTAGGGCTAGTCACACCTGCTATTGTGATGTATGAGTTTTCAAAAAGATGGATTTTGAAAAAGGAAATTTCTAGCCAAAAGAATATCAGTTTTCAAAAGGATTTCAAAATGGTTTTCGAACTTTAACTTAAAAGAAACAAGACTTATATATATATTAAGTATACTCTGTCATCGAGGTAAGCCAATGAAAGGTAGAGACTTCCTGTAGGATGAAGTTTCATGGACCGAAAGTGACACATCATCTGAGACATCGCTAGGAGTTCTTACCTCTCTGGTGGAATGGGACACTAGAGAGATGGGTGCATCTATTGAAGTCTGGGAAGTCATGATCGTTTCTTGGTAAACCATATTTTGTTGGTGGTGTTAAGTAGCTAGTTTAGTTGAGGATTCACACGCTTGCCCGATGGGTGTTAGACGCTAGAGGGGAGTGAGGAGCTCTTTCTCTGGATTAATAGGAGCCCTTATCTAGTCTGCAGTCGTCGACTTATGTGCGCTTTATCCGTCAAGGTTATCCGGACATGTCTGTTGAGGGTATTCGGACGTTACTTGTCCTATGTTGTCTGTTGAGGGTATCCGGACACGTAGCTTACCAGTGTCTGTCGAGGGTATCCGGACATTGGCGTTGATGTTACTTATGCGCATGTTGTCCGTTGAGGGTATCCAGACACGTCCGTTGAGGGTATCTGGATGCTACATGTGCTGCGTTGTCTATTGACGGTATCCGGAAATGTGGCTTACCAGTGTCTGTCGAGGGTATCCGGACACTAGTGTTGATCTGACTATGGTTTACTCTAGTCGTGTTCCTTGGCTATGCTGGAAGAAATGCACTATCATTGTTTGTATATGTATATGCAGGATTTTCTTCGATGTTTTCAATCAACTATATATTATGCATTGCTTTTTAAATGCTTCTGAACTATTTATCGGATTAATCGATGCATGTGATGGTATTAGGATGATTGATCTACCTACTGAGTTTTTCACCCAATTATTCTCGTGGTGTTACAGTTGGCATTCTGGGATCAAAGTAGGATCCTAGGTGATTCTGTGATGGTTTATCTTGTGGAGAGGGAGCCAAGACTTTGGTCATTTTGTGCAGGTATCTCTTATTTGTTATACCACAGAAGTGGATATTTGTAATTATGGATTTTACTTTTAAGAGACTTTCAGTCATGAGTTGTAAACTTTACTAGTTTACTTTCTTTACTACATATATATCTTATGACAGAAAACCAAACTTGTAACATCCCGCACCTTGGGTGTACTTACACCCCCACTTGGGTGTAAATATCCAAAGCCAGCAACATTAATTGGGTGGGTTTTGAAATACGTTTTGGTTCATCTCTCTCTTGGGCCTGGTCAGTTTAGGCCCAACAAAGCTGATTTCGGGTCTTAGTCGATTAGGCCAAATAGGGCCCACATCTAGGTCAGGGATTAAAACAAAACTTAAAACTCGTTAGACCTGTCCGTAGGTCCAAGTAGGTCATAAGGTCTGACTAGAGTTCTAGAGACCATGTGTCTTATACATCTACATCTCTTAAATCGTGCTAGCAGAAGGTTTTCTAACTTTGCAGGATACCATGCTAGTGACGAATGTTCAAAATAGTAGCACCTTTTGGGTTTTTTATTCAAAAACATGTCTACATACTCGTGATATTTTTGTAATATTTTTATGCTAGAAAAACGCACATAAAATAACATGTTTATTAAACCTCGTTCAACTGGCAGGTTTTGCATGACGTTCAGTTAGAAATTTATGGTTTACGCTTTGTGTATCTGAATCATGTTCCGTCAAATCCCTCTGAAACTAGATTGAGAGCCACACCACTTTCTTGTTTTGGCCTAAGTATAGTTCCTTAAGGATTCACCCAGAAATCAGGTATAATCCAACACATGCGCACACAATGACAGATTTCTGTACGCATAGTTCGATTTGTAAAATAGGAAAACATTACTTAAACACATCCAAAAATTATGAAACTTTTACTGCAAACTCCACGATTCCATAAGTATAATCATAATTTGAATCCATTACATAAAAGTTACCTTCTCAATGGCAGATATGAGGAATCCACTAAGGAAGCTCCCTATGCCAAGGATGCTCAAGTAAATGGAGACACCAATGCTCCTCAACTCATCCGGCACCTGATCATAGAAGAATTCTTGCAAACCAATATTGGTGAAGACATCAGCAAGTCCGATCAAAAGGTATTGAGGAGCTAACCACCACACACTCATAGGAACTGGTGCTTCTGGACTGTCAATCAACCCGAAGTCTAGAGCAACTAGAAGCCTTCTCTTCTCAATTATAGCTGCTACTGTTAGGATTTAATCAATCGATATAAGATGAATCAAATATGCAAAATAAGAATATTAACGGAGATGACAAATAATTCACACACAACACAAGATTTACGTGGTTCGGCAAAATTGCCTACATCCACGGGCGATGATGATCCTCTTCCACTATAATGAAAGGTATGAAGAACAATTACAAAGATGAGGCCTTCAATGGCAGCCCCAACCACCCCTTAGCCTCACAACACTAGTCAAGAGATTTCACTCTAACTTATGTTTACAAACATTCACTCTCACTTAGCTTATGTTTACAAACACTCACTCTCACTTAGCTTATGTTTACAAACACTCACTCTCACTTATCATATGTTTAAGCACCCTCACCATTGCTATTTATAGATGGTAATGGTGGAATACTACAAAACCCACTACTAAGTGGAGTATCCATTCAATTAGTGGTTCTTCCACACCATTAGTGGAGTTCTCACTCCATTGGTGGTGTTTCCACTAATTAATGGAGTTACCACTTCATTAGTGTGGTTTCCACTAATTAGTGGAGTTCTCACTAATGTGAGTCAAACTAACAATTCTCCACCTTTGACTCTATACCGTCGAACGGCTTCTTTGCTGTTCTTTCCTTCATGAACATCATCGCCATCACCACGCGCCTCACGGCGCTTCTACCTGTAGGACATTGATCAAGTCCAAACAATGCTTGTACTTAATCAATGGTACCACTTTTGTTAGCATGTCTGCAGGATTCTCCTTTGTGTGAATCTTCAGTAGAGAAAACCCTCCACCTGCTAGAGTATCTCGCACGAGGTGATAACGAACATTAATATGCTTCGACCGCCCGTGAAAGTCTTCATGCTTCGTTAAGTCGATAGCGCTTTGACTATCACAATGCACCTCTATGCATTCATGCTGAATGCCTAAATCTCCAGTTAAGCCCTTAAGCCAAATGGCTTCCTTTATAGCCTCTGTTACAGCGATCAATTCTGCTTCTGTTGTTGATTGAGCAGCAACTGATTGTAAGGTTGACCTCCAACTTACTGGACCTCGAGCCAATGTAAAAACATATCCCGTAGTAGATCTAGATTGATCCACATCACCTGCATAGTCAGCATCCACGTAGCCACAAACATGTGGTCCAAGACCACCATCACGTTGGTACACCACTCCTACATCAACAGTACCCTGTAGATACCTCAATATGCACTTCACTGCTTGCCAATGTTGCTTCCCTGGATTTGCCATAAATCTACTTACAACACCAACCGCATGTGCAATATCTGGTCGAGTACAAACCATAGCATACATCAAACTACCAACTGCACTCGCATAAGGAACACGAGCCATGTACTCTTCTTCATCCTTGGTGCTTGGAGCCATTTTTGCCGACAGCTTGAAGTGCGCCTCTAAAGGTAGACTTACAGGTTTAGATTCCTGCATTCCAAACCTAGTAAGTACCTTCTCCAAATATTGTCTCTGAGAGAGACACAACCTGCCCTTCTTTCTGTCCCTTTGTATCTCCATGCCAAGAATCTTCTTAGCTGCACCCAAATCTTTCATCTCGAACTCCATACTCAATTGAGACTTTAATTTCTCAATCTCTATCATGCTCCTTGCAGCAATGAGCATATCATCCACATATAAGAGTAAGAAAATCAAGGATCCATTTGGTAGTTTCTTAAAGTACACACAACTATCATATAAGCTATGTGTAAATTTTTGGCCCACCATGAATGTGTCAAACCTCTTATACCATTGTCTAGGCGATTGTTTGAGCCCATACAATGATTTCTTTAGTTTGCACACATACCTTTCCTTCCCTGCAACAACAAAACCTTCGGGCTGTGACATATAAATGTCTTCCTCCAAAGTACCATGTAAGAACGCTGTTTTAACGTCGAGTTGTTCCAACTCTAAGTCATAAAATGCCACAATAGCTAACAAGGCACGGATAGAAGTATGTCTTACCACCGGAGAGTAAACTTCATTGTAATCGACACCTTCCCTTTGTGCATAGCCCTTAGCTACCAATCGCGCCTTAAACCGTACGCCAGTTGTACTTGGAGCTGCTTCTTTTATAGTGAACACCCATTTGCACCCAATTACATTGCTTCCCTTAGGTAGCTGTACTAGCTCCCAAGTTTGATTCTTGTGAAGAGAATTCATCTCCTCACACATCGCTGCTTTCCACTGATCATACTTAACATCTTTTAATGCTTCTTGAAAAGTGGTTGGCTCATCTCCATAAGCCATCAATGCATAAGCCACAAGGTCTTCGTAGCCAAACCTGTCTGGTGCTTTAATGGTTCTTTTCTCCCTTCCGTCCACCAAAGATTGTACTTGTCGTTGTTGCCGAGGTTCTTCAGTACGAAACTCATCCTCTTCTACATCTGATTCTGATGTAGAATCAATTTGTGGAGTAATCTCTACCTGCACAGTCTCGCCACCACTTTCCTCCACCTGAGTCGAAGTCTCTTTGCTAGGGTAAAGCAAAGATGTCTCGTCAAATGTCACGTCTCTGCTGATCACAACCTTGTGGTTTTCTTTGCACCACAATTTGTAACCTTTGACTCCATCTTCATAGCCAATGAATATGGCCTTTTTCGCCCTTGGATCCAGCTTACTTTCCCTGACATGGTAATAAGCAGGACAACCAAAAATTTTAATAGAATCATAATCAGCAGATTTTCCAGACCATACCTCGATAGGTGTTTTTAATTCAATGGCAGTTGATGGTGATCTGTTGATGAGATAGCACGCCATATTTACTGCTTCAGCCCAAAATTCTTTACCCAATCCAGCATTGGATAACATGCACCGCGCTCTCTCCATAAGGGTCCGGTTCATCCGCTCCGCTACCCCGTTCTGTTGAGGTGTCTCTTTTACTGTAAAGTGTCTTACAATGCCTTCACTCTGACAATACTCCTTCAAGGGATCATTCTTGTATTCCCCACCATTATCAGATCTAAGTCTTTTAACTTTCTTGCCAGTCTGGGTCTCTATCATTGTCTTCCACACTTTAAACTTCTCGATGACTTCATCTTTTGTCTTCATGGCGTACAACCATACTCTCCTGGAGAAATCATCAATAAAAGTGACAAAATACCTCATACCTCCCTTGGAAACATCCTTAGAAGGTCCCCACACATCCGAATGGATGTAGTCCAAAGTACTTTTGGTACGATGAACACCCTTGCCAAACTTTACCCTATGTTGCTTTCCGTAAACACAATGCTCACAGAAATTGAGTTTGACATTCTTCAATTTGTTAAGCTTACCTTGCTTGCACAACACATCTAACCCTTTTTCACTCATATGCCCCAGACGCATATGCCACAATTTTGCTTGGTTAGATTCTTCATCATCTTCGGTACTTACTGCAGCTCCACCTACTATTGTGCTACCAGAAAGAAAATAAAGATTTCCTTTCCTTTCTCCTTGGATTACCAACCTGGAATTTGAATCTACAACCTTTAGAATCCCTTCTTCAGCTACAAACTTGTAGCCTTTGGATTCCAAAGCACCGAGTGAGATCAAATTCTTTTTCAGATCAGGAATGTGTCTAACCTCAGATAAAGTTTTCACCTTACCTTCACTGGTCTTGATCTGAATTGTTCCTATCCCAATAGTTTTGCAGGCAAAGTTATTACCTAGCAATACTGAACCTCCATCCGTCTTCCTGTAAGAAGTGAACAAGTCCCTATTGGGACACATATGATAAGAACAACCAGAGTCAAGTATCCATACCTTACGATGATCACCTGTTGTGACTGTCAACACCTCCCCTGCATCTGACTCATCCTCAGCTACTGCTGCTTGTGAACTTGATCCCTCTCCATCCCTAGGCTTAAGCTTAGGACAGTCTTTTTTCATGTGTCCTTTCTTGTGACACCAGTAACATTCAATCTCCTTCTTGGCTTTTCCTTTAAATCCTGGTTTATTACTCCAAGATTTCTTCACTTCTTTTCCCTTCACGAATAACCCTGCAGCCTGATTACTTTCTATTGCATCCAACTTCCTAAACTCATCTGATAAAAGAGCAGAAATTGCTTCTTCTAGCGAGATAGTTTCCTTTGGTGCCAATAGACTTTGTATCAAGGGTTCAAACGTCTCAGGAAGAGAACATAGTAATAGCATAGCTTGATCTTCATCAGGCACAACTTCACCCACATTAGATAAATCAACCATTATTTTATTAAAATTATTTATGTGGTCATTCATAGACGTACCTTCTTTGAACCGAAAACGATATAGTTGTTTCTTCTTAAACAACCTATTAGTGAGAGACTTCGTCATGTACAAATTCTCCAGTTTCTTCCACAGTGATGCCGCTGAGTTTTCATGCATCACGTTGTACGTGACCTCCCGGGCTAAGCAT